>CM062602.1:34027778-34193510 GCA_031470985.1 Agastache rugosa
CTCTCTCTCTCTCTCACGCACACGCCCACTCAGAGTGAGGGAATTCTAGTGCGAGAAAATAGAAAATAAGATTTCCGGCAAATTCGGAAAATCGCCGGCCATCAGATCGATCCGGAGGGACCCTTCCGTTTCGCGCCAAAAATCCGAAAATTTTCTGGATAAAAGAATGGTTTGATGCGATTTTAGGCGGACGTATATATGTAGGGATGCGTGCCCTTAAATGCGGGACATGTGTCGGGGGCATTGAATTTTGAATATTTGGGATCGGAATTGCAGGACGACAGCGTTTTGACTCTGCAGTATAGCTTCAATTGTCACAAGGGAGTTTTCTCTTGTTTACTGCGAGTAATTAATTTTTTTGAGATTTTTTGGTTTCTATTTTGGGGGAGATCTAAGGTGTTTTGCTGGAATTGCTGAGCTAACTGGTGAGCTCTGAGGTTTTTCAAGGCCTGAATGGTGGTTGTCCTGAAACGACTGCGTTTTAACTCGGGATTCCAGCGTCGGTCGTCATTGGGAGTTTGTAGAATTCGTTGTTTTAAGCTTTGTTCAGTTCTAATTGGGTGAGTGATCTCCAAGAAGAAGTTTTTGCTGGCAGTCGTGTTGAGACAACACAACGGTGGTGTCAAGTATTTGAAGGGTGTGGTTTTTTCTCTGAATTTATTGCATGCAATCCGGTGGTGGGCCCCAACAGGGCGGAGGCGGTGGCCATGGCCGGAGCAATGCTGCTTCGGCCTCCGCTTCTCCGTCCTCGTCATCCTCCGCGGTGTCTGCATTTGATCAGCAGCAACAGCAGAGACAGCAGCAGCAACAACAACAACAGCAGAGACAGGTGAAACTCAGCTCCCTTCCTTTTTTTCCCTACTTCCTCTGCTACATGGGAATTTCTTTTATTTATTAAGGGCATGAAGTAATTTGAGCTTTATTTAATTTATTAAGACTCTTAATTGACTTATAGTGATAGCTATGCGTAGCCCCCTGTTCCCCGGCATATCTTTTGCTGCCAGCCAAGACTTTTCTATTCGGTATTGAGAATTGACTGGTTTTTTTTAGTAACTATTGGTTTCACGGTTAACCATATTGGCGGAGGAGGATTTCTGTTCATTTTGTGTGAATTTTGGTTTTTGTGTTGAATTACATTAGACTCTGCACGTTTGTTTTGAAGATGGTTTTTCCTATACAAGAAGAAGAATACTGCACGTCTTTCTTCCCCTTTCACTTTTGAGGACTAGAACTGTGTGTGCTTTAGCAGAAGTTGTAATGGCTATCATCATTTTTCGTGGTTGTGAATTTTAGGATTCTTCAAAACAGAACTCAGTTTACTAGTTTTCTGTTTGGATATATTTAAAACAAATTTATGAGAGTTGAGTGATTCAGAGCAGCAAATGGAACCCATTTATTGTTTTTCATAAGGTAGATCTTTACCCCACAAACGAATACCTACACACCTAAAAGAGTTGAACTTATTTGCTAAAGTTATATTTTGACTCCAATCTGATATATTTTTCTACCCAAGCACCATTGCGTCCCCATTTACATGATATAATTCTAGTTTTGCATTTTTGGATAGAGTGTCTTGAAGTTGAAGTTTTTCAAATTTAGAAAGATTTAATGTTTGTGTTGGTGGTTTGCCAATTTCTGCTTCTACAGTGTTTGCCAAGCAAAAATTTTCAGCTTGTGAGGTCTTGGTTCTTTTTATCAGAATTTCCTCGCTCTTCTCAAGCTACAATACTGGCTGTTTTGTGTTGCAGATTATTCTACTCAAACATAGGTGCTTATTGGCCTATTTCTCCATGTACAGTATCTATTTAGCTAAAGTTTTCAGCTTTCATGATTTGTTTATTCTTTTTACTGGATTTCCTGGCTATCATCTGAAGCTGCAATAGATTTTGTGCGTGTTCTAGAGCTTTAAATTAAATCCAGATGTATATGACCAACTTTTGAATGTTCTTGCAGTCGTTGGCTCAGCAGTTTATGAGGAGACCTGAAGGGAATGATGCCCTTCTAGCCTATCAAGCTGGAACCATTCATGGGCAAATGGGGGCGGCCAGTTTTGCTGCAGCATCTGGCTCCATGCAGCTACCTCAACAGCCCAGGAAGTTCATGGATTTGGGCCAGCAGCATGGTTCCCCCAGTATTCCAGAACAAAGTCTTAATAGAGGTCAAGGTGTTGAGCAACAGGGTCAAGTGTTGAATCCAATCCAACAAGCTTATTTGCAGTATGCATATCAGACGGCCCAACAGAAATCTACTTTGGGTATGCAATCGCAGCAACAGGTGAGACCAGCAATGTTTGGTTCTCATGGAAAAGATCAAGAAATGAGGATGGCAAATATGAAAATGCAAGAGCTGATTTCCATGCAAGCAGCAAATCAGTCTCAGGGTTCCTCCTCCAAGAAACCCTCCGAGCAGGTTGCTCAGACTCAGAGTGACAAACATGCAGATAACAGTCATCGGCCTGTGCCCGATCAGAGAAGTGAATCAAAACTGAACCATCCTGCAGTAGTTGGTCAGGGAATCCAATCACCAATGCAAGCTCCACAATCTCAGCAAAATCTCATGAACATGGCAAATAATCAGATGGCTATGGCTGCACAGATGCAGGCAATGCAGGCATTGGCTCTTGAACGTAATATTGACCTGTCACATCCTGCTAATGCAAATATGGTTGCACAGCTTATTCCACTTATGCAGTCCAGGATGGCTGCTCAACAAAAAGCAAACGAAAATAGTACTGGTATGCCTTCTGTATCGTTTGTGAAACAGCATGTTACCTCACCCCCAGTTGGAAATGAAAGTTCTCCACATGGTAACTCCTCAAGTGACGTGTCAGGACAATCCGGGTCTTCTAGAGCTAGGCAGGCAGTTTCACCTAGTACTCTTGGTGTTAGTTCCAATGCAACTCCACCAAACAACTCCAGCAGCATACCTGCCCAACAGTTCTCTATGCATCATTTGCCCCCTAGGCAGCCTTCCTCACTTGGTCATGGAATGCCTCCTATGCATCCTTTGCAGTCATCCGGGAATATGAACCAAGGGGTCGATAGTTTTCTTGCAAAAACTTCTGTCCCAGAAGCTTCTCAGACGCAAAATGCCAGACAACCTAATCGGTCTCCTCAACCTGGAAATCCATCTAATGAAGGGGATGTGGGTAATCCATCAACATCTCAGGGTGGACCCAGTTCACAGATGCGTCAATTGCACACTGGTTTTACCAAACAGCAGCTGCATGTACTTAAAGCACAGATACTTGCATTTAGGCGTCTGAAGGTTAGAACATTTTTCTACACCCTCACATAGTTTGCATTGGATTGTAATTATAGATCTGTTAGTGATTCTCTGTTCATATTTCTCTCTGATTTTTTCACGGACACTTTTGCATCAAGTTCTCTGTTTGCTTTGCTTGCAGAAAGGCGATGTAACTTTGCCACGCGAACTGCTTCAAGCTATTGCTCCTCCACCGCTTGATTTACAAATGCAACAGGTGCTTCCACCTCCTGTAACTGCTGGCAAGGACAAATTAGCTGGAGAAACTGTAGAGGAGCATGTCAAACATGTGGAATACAGTGAGAAGGGGGCTCAGGTTGCAAAATCAGTAGCTGGAGTAGTTCATTTAAAAAGTGAAGGTCCAGGAGATGATAGGGCTGCTGCCTCAACAGCAAACATTCAGAACTCTGTTGTTGCAGCAAAGGAGCAGAGGTTTGTTGGTCCTCCTGGAAAAGAAGAGCCGCAATGTGACCAGGACTCTGAACTGGGCAATCAGAAAACTCCTGTCAGGACTGATGTTGCTGCAGACAGGGGTAAAGGAATTGCCATACAGTCAAGTGCTTCAGATTCAATGCAGATTAAGAAACCCATTCAAGCAAGTAATACACCCCCCCAACCCAAGGATGCTGGCTCAACTCGAAAATATCACGGGCCTTTATTTGATTTCCCTGTTTTCACCAGAAAACATGAGACCCTTGGATCCTCTATGATGACCAACAATAGTAATTTGTCTTTAGCATATGATATTAAAGATCTTTTTGCTGATGAAGGTGGAGAGATCCACAAGAGGAAAAAGGCGGAAAAAATTGGGAAAATTGATAAAATACTTGCTGTAAATTTAGAGAGAAAGAGAATTAGACCAGATCTTGTTATTCGGCTACAAATTGAATCAAAAAAACTTCAGCTTGCGGAATGCCAGGCACGTTTGAGGGATGAGATTGAGCAACAACAACAAGAAATAATGGCTATGCCTGATAGACCTTATCGAAAGTTCGTCCGATTGTGTGAACGTCAGCGTCAGGAGCTTAATAGGCAATCACAGGCCAATCAGAAGGCTAGTAGGGAGAAGCAACTAAAATCCATATTCCAGTGGCGCAAGAAGCTTCTTGAGGCTCACTGGGCTTTCCGTGATGCTCGAACTGCTCGCAATAGGGGAGTACATAAGTATCATGAAAAGATGTTAAGAGAGTTCTCCAAGAGGAAGGATGATGACCGTAACAAAAGGATGGAAGCCTTGAAGAATAATGATGTGGAAAGATATAGGGAGATGCTGTTGGAACAACAAACTAATGTACCTGGGGAGGCTGCAGAGAGATATGCTGTTCTGTCTTCATTTTTATCTCAAACTGAGGAGTATCTTCACAAACTGGGCAGTAAAATAACAGCCACTAAAAATCAGCAGGAGGTTGAGGAGGCAGCTAATGCTGCTGCTGCTGCTGCACGTGCCCAGGCATTCTCTCTATTCTTGTATCCCCTGTGCTTCATTCAATGACACACTAGGCATATAAAAGGACTAATGTCGTCTAGGATCTCTTTTGATGAAAGAGAAATGCTAGACATAGGGCCACACATTATATAGTATTACATATCTGGAAGTAAGGGTGGGAATTATTTATTCCCCCTTAATAGTGAATCACTAAAACCATAACAGTATCATCTCCATTTGTTAAACATCAAGTAAAAAGGATACTGGAGTGTTTGCTAAGAAAAACATCATAATTTGATAAGTTTCATCTGTGAAAATTGTCTTCAAAGGAGATGAGATGTTTGATGTTTGAATTAAGGCAGTTCACAATGTGTATGCATCTAAGAGAATGAAACTCTATACTTTTTCACTAGATATCTCAGAGTAAAGTTGGAAGATGATTAAAAAAAATACTTAACATCATCAATCTTGTAAGAGTAAAACGAATTATTTTCACTATGCTTTTTTCCTGCTCCGAAATGGCTTTTGATGATGTTTTGCTAGTTCCAGATTATGATTTTTTCCCCCTCCCCTCATGTTGATTCCTGTGGGGCTATCTGCCTGTTCTTTTCATAAAATATTTAATTGCACATATTGATTGTTGCAATAGAAAAGAGCAAGGACATACAACCGGATTGGGTGCCTTTTGATATGCATCTCTGAATGTCTTTTTTTAACTCCTCCCTAGCTTCATATAACGAGTTCATTTTTGCTTTTTTATCATACTTCTTTATTTCTGTGTGTTATTTGCTAGTTTATGGCTTCAGAAACTTCATTGTTCTCATTTATGTTTTTTCTTGATAAAAGGGTCTTTCGGAAGAAGAAGTAAGAGCTGCTGCTGCCTGTGCGAGAGAAGAAGTCATGATAAGGAACCGGTTTTCTGAGATGAATGCACCAAGAGAAAATTCATCCGTTAATAAGTATGCCTCTGCTAGCTTATTTCTATCTCATTTCTGATAATATATAGATGTCATTAGAGAACAACTTGGGAACAAATGTTCTAATTTTATTGGCTTTTCTTGAACATAACACTTCAAATTTATATAATATGCTTAGTGTTTCTATAAAACATCATTCTGTTGTACTTAACATTTGCTTTTAGCATAAAATCGTTTTGTTTATTTTTTTTTGTCCTTTTTGTGGTTTCAACCAGGTATTACAATCTGGCACATGCTGTGAACGAAAGGGTCATAAGGCAGCCTTCAATGTTACGAGCTGGAACTCTACGAGACTATCAACTTGTCAGTTGCTGTTTAGTTTGAACTGTTACATGTAACTTGCTTTGCACATTGCCAGTAGACAATATTTATTAACCTAGATATACTCAATTATGCAGGTTGGTTTACAGTGGATGCTATCATTATACAATAACAAACTAAATGGAATTTTGGCAGATGAGATGGGTCTTGGCAAAACTGTGCAGGTGAGGAATTTCTGATTAAATATTAATCCAGAAAATTTGGCCTTCTCATGCATAAGAGACTGATGTCTTCTATACATGATCTATTACATGACTTTTGGGAGCTTATAAGCTGGAAATTAGCTGAGTCAAGCTGAATAGTAGGAGGCTTAAGCTCAACTCATTTGTCTTTTACTTTGGCTCGAATCAAGCTTGATTCGAGCTCAATTCACGCTTTTATTTATGTTTATATTGGATATGTAAGCAATTTTTATGTATATGCAGGTGATGGCCTTGGTTGCTTATTTGATGGAGTTCAAGGGGAATTATGGTCCGCATCTTATTATTGTTCCCAATGCTGTGCTTGTCAACTGGAAGGTAAGGGTTCATTGTAGTAGGTATAAAAAATTCTTGTAAAGTATCTAACTTATTTAACGTCTCTGGTTCTTGTATAGAGTGAATTGCATAGTTGGCTTCCAACTGTTTCCTGCATATATTATGTTGGTGGGAAAGACCAAAGGGCGAAATTGTTTTCTCAGGTAAGAAGAGAAAGATCTCGTAGCTTAATTTTTTGCTTCATATATGTCCTTTCTTATCAATTCCATTTGTTTCATCTGCTATGTAGGAAGTGCTAGCCATGAAGTTTAATGTCCTTGTGACAACCTATGAGTTCATCATGTATGATCGTTCAAAGCTTTCAAAAATTGATTGGAAATATATTATAATTGATGAAGCACAACGGATGAAAGACAGAGAGTCAGTACTAGCTCGTGACCTTGATAGGTATCGCTGCCAAAGGCGTTTGCTTCTTACAGGGACACCATTGCAGGTATGATTTTTATGCTTGGGATCATCTTTGGTGGACTACAATGAAGCTATTTCATTGATTTTTGTATTCATTCTATTTCACTGCTACATTATTTTCTGGATCTGGTTATAATTCACTCGGAAAAGATTCCTTTTTGACTGGACACTGAGTTATAGATAAGATAGAGGGGTGAAAATTTGGAGTACGTATGCAGTGTTGACCTTGAAATTAGTAGTTAACAGTTGATGGTGTCAAATTATGACTTTCCTGTAGGAAGGTTTTTTTGTGTGGAAAATTCCTTACGAAAGTGAAGTAAAAATTTTGGATAGGAAAGTATGATTCTTATGTACTGCATATTAGCATATAGACAACTATGATGTGATTATTGGTAAACCGTAAACTGCTATTGTAATCAAGTACTTATAGAGGTGCTCACAGCAGCTATAATTTGTACTCCTTTATCATAACAACTGAAAAATGTTTCTTACTTCTTCTCACCTTGGATTACTCTTTCTTGTGTTTGTATCAGAATGATCTTAAAGAACTTTGGTCTCTTTTAAACCTACTGCTCCCAGAGGTTTTTGATAATAGAAAAGCATTTCATGATTGGTTTGCTCAACCATTTTCAAAAGAAGGGCCCGCGCACAATGCTGAAGATGACTGGCTCGAGACAGAGAAGAAGGTGATAATTATCCATAGACTACATCAAATATTGGAGCCTTTTATGCTTCGGCGCCGTGTTGAAGATGTAGAAGGATCACTTCCTCCAAAGGTATGTTTTAACTATTATAATGCCATCTTGTTTCATGTATTGTTTCTAACTGAATTTCAAAATGTAGGTCTCAATTGTTTTGAAATGTCGAATGTCTGCAATACAAGGTGCCATTTATGATTGGATCAAGTCAACTGGTACTCTTAGAATTGACCCTGAAGATGAACAGCGCAAGATTCAAAAGAACCCAGTTTATCAGGCTAAAACTTACAGAACTTTAAACAATAGATGCATGGAGCTAAGGAAAGCTTGCAACCATCCATTGTTAAACTACCCATATTTCAGTGACTTCTCAAAGGATTTCCTTGTGAGGTCTTGTGGAAAATTGTGGGTTCTGGATAGAGTGTTGATTAAGCTGCAAAGAACCGGACATAGGGTACTGCTCTTTAGTACCATGACCAAACTTCTTGATATAATGGAGGAATATCTGCAGTGGCGAAGGCTTGTTTTCAGAAGAATTGATGGGATGACTAGCTTGGAAGATCGTGAAAGTGCTATCGTGGAGTTCAATCGTCCAGATACTGACTGTTTTATTTTCTTGCTTAGCATTCGTGCTGCTGGACGGGGTCTAAATCTTCAGTCTGCTGACACAGTGATCATATATGATCCTGATCCAAACCCAAAGAATGAGGAACAGGCTGTAGCTCGTGCCCACCGTATTGGACAGACTAGGGAGGTGAAAGTCATCTACATGGAAGCTGTTGTTGGCAAAATATCCAGTCATCAGAAAGAAGACGAATTCAGGAGCGCAGGAGTAGTTGATTCAGATGATGACCTTGCTGGCAAGGACCGTTATGTGGGTTCAATTGAGAGCTTGATTCGGAATAATATTCAACAGTATAAGATTGACATGGCTGATGAAGTTATAAATGCTGGGCGGTTTGACCAGAGGACTACACATGAAGAGCGAAGGCTAACTTTAGAAACACTGTTGCATGATGAAGAAAGATACCAAGAAACTGTTCATGATGTTCCTTCTCTTCATGAGGTAAACCGTATGATTGCTAGGAGTGAGGAAGAAGTAGAGCTCTTTGATCAAATGGATGAAGAATTTGACTGGGCAGAGGACATGACTCGATATGATCAGGTCCCTGAATGGCTCCGTGCTAATACGAAAGAAGTAAATACCACCATTGCTAATTTGTCAAAGAAGCCGTCAAGGAATGGTCTATATGGTGGAGTGGCACCTGTTGAAGTGGCTTCCGAGACTGAGAGAAGGAGACGGCGGCCTAAGGGAAAGACTCCTATTTATACCGAATTAGATGATGAAATTGGAGAGTTTTCTGAAGCAAGCTCCGATGATAGAAATGGATATTCTGTTCAAGAAGAAGAAGAAGATGGGGAAATTGGGGAGTTTGAAGATGATGAATCTACTGAAGCACCTAGAGTTAATAAAGATCAATCAGAAGAAGATGGTCATGTTTCTGCTGATGGATATGAATACCAAAGAGCTTTGGATAACGTGAGAAACAATAGCATACTTGAAGAAGCAGGCTCTTCCGGGTCCTCTTCACATAGTAGGAAGTTAACGCGCATGGTCTCACCTTCCGTGTCTTCTCAAAAGTTTGGATCACTTTCTGCATTAGATGGCAGGTCCGGCTCCCGGTCAAAGAAATTGGTATGTCCAATATTCCTTTATGATTTCCTAAATGGTATTGATTCTCCACATTATTATCTGACATGCTTTCAATTCTAATTTTCCAGGCAGATGAATTAGAAGAAGGAGAGATTGCCGTATCTGGAGATTCTCCAATGAACCAGCAGCATTCTGGTAGCTGGAACCAAGATCGTGATGAAGGTGAAGATGAACAGGTCTTGCAGCCCAAGATAAAACGAAAACGGAGTATTCGGCTTCGCCCACAGCATGCTAGGGCAGAAGAGAAGCCCAGTGACAAGTCATCTCTTCGTCGTGGTGATCCTACTCAGTTATCAGTTCAGGTAGACAATAAATACAAGACTCAAGCAAGTGATGACCGTGCGCATAAAATTCTTGGAGATACTAGTTCGATGAAAACCGATAAAATTGATTCATCTATCAAGAACAAAAGAAATTTACCATCAAGGAGAAGTACAGCTAAAGAGCAAAGCGCTCTTAAATCTGGGAGAGTCAACTATGGGTCAGCTCTTCCAGATGATGCCACTGAACACCTCAGAGAAACCTTGGACAGTAAAGTAGTGAAGGGGCCTAAAACTAGTGGCCCTAAGATGTCTGAGGTCGTCCTGAGAAAGGTCTATCTATTTGTATTTCCATGGCAATCAATTTGATTTTGTTTTTTATATCCTTTTTGCTAGTTATTTTTTATCATGAAACTTCTAAATCATATGTGACACCAGTGAGCTGTATATCATCACCTGGTTTGTAATATCAGCCGTGCTGCATCTTTTCTCCCTTATGTGCCTTTGTGTTATTTTTCAACTGAATAGAAAGAAATACTTGTTGATATGCATAGTGGTTCTGATCTGGGCAAACTAGGCTGGTTTTTCATGCTAGTTCTCATTTAGCATCTTCCTCGCCCCCTCCACACACGAACTCTTGGTTTTGATATTATTTTGCCTTCCAGCTTGCTGTTGCTGATAGGATTTGTTTTAATGTAATTTTGTTGCAGTGCAAGACTGTTATTAGCAAGCTCCAGAGAAGAATAGATTATGAAGGCCATCAAATAATACCACAGCTGACTGAACTGTGGAAAAGAAACGATTACTCCAGTGGGATAGGGGATAATCTATTGGATTTGAGAAAGATTCACAACCGCGTTGAAAAATTTGAGTACAGTGGAGTCATGGATCTTGTGTCTGACGTGCAGCTTATGTTGAAGTCCAGCATGCAGTATTATGGTTTTTCATATGAGGTATGATTTTTCCTCCAAATCCTTCCTTGTCAAGCATGTTCTTCGTGAAACTCCAAGTTCTTGTTTTGTGAACATGTTGCAGATCACCTTTTTTTTCTTTTCTCTCCTTTACGGGTATGTCGAGTAATCTCTAAATCTTGCTAGTGCTGCAGTGCATAGAATTTAAGCTGAGGCATTAAGATTACAGGTCAAGAGTCCAAGTCCCTATAGTTTCATTTATGCTGAAATTAGGTCCTTTTTTAAAATTGGGGTACCTATACTATTAATATTAAAATTATGTCAATAGTAAGGACTTTATTTTAACATAAATAGAAGTACAGTATATAGGGATTTCGGTTTTTGCAAAGAAAGTTCCCAATTCTGAATATAGGTAAAGTACGAGGACCCCATGTTTACAATCGGAAGTAGAGGGACATAATTTTTTTTTAAAAAGCTTAAAAGTACATGGACCTAAAATATGAAACCAAAACCATGAGTCTGCCAACATTTTTGGATACATACAGTACTTTTCTTGACTGAACTTAATTTTTTGTGTTAAAACACCCCATAACCCTGTGAGATTTTCATTTTGCTCGAAGAGTAATCTTTTCGAATATTTGTGGTTGTGCGGAACCCAATGACAGAAGCTCCGAATGTTGTGTTTATAAATTAAAAAATCTGTATGAGTATCCCAATGATTAAATTGTCTCAATAGTCTGAATCAACTGCTTAAAAGTTTTTCAAGTTGTATATGGAAGAATCAAATCTTTATCATCTGCATTTATGTATTTCTAACATACTAGCTACGTGGACTCTACGTTACAATGCAACAGGTGAGGTCGGAGGCAAAGAAAGTCCATGATCTCTTCTTCGATATAATTGGTGTAGCATTCTCAGATACTGATTTTCGGGAATCCAGAAGTTCCATGTCTTTCACTGCTCCCATTTCTACACCAGCCACCGGTCCATCTTCACGACAGTTGCCTGCCGGTCAGAGCAAGCGCCAGAAACCAGTAAAAGATGTGGATTCAGAAAATGGTCCTTTCCAGAAGCCACACACCCGTGTTTCTGGTCTCACTGTCGAAAGTTCTAAAGTCAGGAACTCGATGCCTAAGGAGTTGAGGCTTGGAAGCAGCAGCAGCAGTCGGGAAAATGCCCAATCAGATGATGTACGCCCTTTCACTCACCCGGGGGACCTTGTTATCTGTAAAAAGAAGAGGAAAGACAGGGAGAAGTCGGGCGCCAAGTCTGGAAATGGATCAGCAGGTCCGTTGTCACCTACAGGCATCGGTCGTGGGATGAAGAGTCCTGGTCCGATTTCAGTTGGCAAGGATGCTGGGTCGAGCCAACACGGCTGGGGTCCCCTTTCGCCTCAACAAGGTAACAGCAGCGGCGGCTCAGTCGGGTGGGCGAATCCTGTAAAGAGGATGAGAACTGATGCTGGAAGGAGGCGTCCGAGCCATTTATGAGACGTTGAGAATCGAATTCTGTTCAAATTAAATGTAATGTTAGAATGAAAATATGCTTTGTAATGTGATGATATATCTTGAATTCTGATAGTTCTTCTATGCATTCATGCGCTCCGCCATTGTTGTGGCAGCTTAATAGCATCTCGCCTCGTTTTTATGTACTAGTAAAATTTAAATATATACATATATATATATATATGTATGTATATAGAAGGAGAGGATCAAATATGAACTCCTATCTATATGAGAACTAGGAACCAATCCAAACCATCTATCCTTATATCTATGTATATGATTTAATCTCATAACCAATTGGTCAAACCCGCTTTAATTAGTTGGTCAATCCCGCTTTTTTTTACTTAAGTAAGGTTAGTTTGGTAATTTTTGCTATTTTGTTCACTGCAAAAACGAAATGCATAAAATAGTATAAAGTGATGCATTAATTAGTATAAAGTGAGGTATCAATATCATATTTCTGATGCATTAATTTTATTTATTAGTTTGGAACAAATAATCTTTTTTACACCACATATATGGTTTATAAAGAATAAATAATATTTATAAAATGTGTACTTATATGATTAATGTATTATGTATATCGTATTCGTAATCGTATGTAATATCATAATTAATGCATTATGCATATTGTATTTGTAATTGTTATTTGATGTTCTGGACATAATTTTATAATGCATTAACACGATTTACGTGATACATCAATATAAAACTGTAAATGCACATAATACGAAAATACTTATTATCATAATTAATGTATTACATATATTGTATTTGTGCATTACATTGTTTATGTTTATGCATTTGTATCATTCATCACGAATTATTGTACCAGCATTAAATTTTATGTTCCTCTTTCTAATATCTGCATCTAAAACATAACATTATACCAACATGAAATCCTCCACTTTAAAATCAAATTCGCAATTATTTCAATAACAGAAAAAGAGGGAGAAGAGACAGAGAAAATAAGAATTATAGATTGATGAAAATTCGATAAGATCGATTGATTGCCAGTAAGCCAGAGAACGATGGAGATGGTTGACTATTGTCGGCGGCGAAGGAGGCGGAAATCGAATAAGCTGGTTAGTTTAATTGGTGCTCTGGTAGAATTTTTATGAAAAAATGTGTGATGTTGGTCGTAGCAGCAATGTAGAAAACTGACATGAGAGTTTCAATATTCAAGGTTACAATAATCTCATAATTTCAAAATTGTGATGAAGGTGTGTGATGTTAGTCTGTGTTGTGCGTGTAATTATGTTGTTTTGTTGGGGCAAATAATGGAAGTGAAAATAGAGAGAGAGAGAGAGAGAGAGGAGAAGAAGAAGAAGTCAAGCTGTGGCGGTGAAGGCGATGGCGGCGGCAGCAACAGTGGTGGTCCGGCGGCGGTGATGGAGGGTGGGTTGTGGTGGTTAAGAGAGAAATGGAAGGATGAGCGTGATAGATTGACAAACCCTTTATTTTTTTTATCAACGATTAGAAATGATTTGCTGATTTCTATAATCTTTAATAATTCTTACGTTTTATTAGAAGCATATGGGGCAAATATGTCATTTTGTTATTTGTCACGTAGTCAATATTCCTGAAAAGTTGGGATTTCATTTTGTAACTGTAGTTATTTTTGGACGGTTTTATTAAGCATTTATTTGGGATTTTATATATTTGGACGTTTTTATTTTTATAGCTTTTATGCTTCATTTTTTTATCAACGTTTTATCTTATTTTTTGGTTGAAGGATGTGAACTTTCCGGCTAATGTTTTATAAAACTTTAATCTTTTAATAATACATATTTAATTTTGTGAGCAAGGCTTTGTTTCGTGTCATTTTGTTATTTAATAATTACATTTAATTTTTATTAAAACAAACATTTGGTAGGCACATATTCTTTATATTAAGCATCAAATTTATGTGATTTAAACATTTGCATGTTTGAAGTTAAGCATGAATAATAAAAGATAGAATTTAAGCATATATCGTTATGCAAATATTTTTTGTATTAAGCATCAAATTTATGTGATTTAAGCATTTGCATGTTTTATGTTAAGCATGGATAATAATATATACTACTACAATTAAGCATTTATTATGATGCACAATTGCACATATTCTTTATATTAAGCATCAAATTTATGTGATTTAAGCATTTGCATATTTCTTATTGTGCATGTATAATAATATATATGATTTAAGCACCTATTATTATGTATGTCTTTTTTTTATAATAAGCATCAAATTTATATGATTTAAGCATGTGTATGTTTCAGTTATGCATGAATAATCATAGATACGATTTAAGCATTTGCATAAACATTCATTATTAATTTAAGCATGCTAAAAGCATTATTTCAACTTTAAAAGAAGTATATTTATATACTTATTTAAGCATTGATTCGTGTATGTGATAAAAATTCCATCATGGGTCCAGGAAATATCATAACTTAATAAAAAGTGATCTATTAATTAAAAAATTTCAAATTGATGTTAAATGCAACTTAAATGAATATAATTGACTGCTTTCACCTACAAAATTCTAAGAAAAAAAAATCATATTCTCATAATAGGACCTATCGTATAGCAAAATGCAAAAAATATATATTTTACGTATCTCATAAAATTATATAGCAAAATGCCGCAATGTTAAATTAGTGGTGTTGTTAAAAAATGATGTTAATGCAACATGTGTTTTGGGAATTATCAATATCTAGTTTTTGTGGATATGTATGTTTTCTTTAATAAGCATCATATTGATTTGATTTAAGCATGTGTCTCATATTAAGCATGCTTGTTTCTCATATTAAGCATGTATCCAAAATCGAAAAATGAAATTAATTGAAATCTTACCTGTAAGATTAATCGTGTTCTTTTTTTTGGATTGAACAAAGATTAATCATGTTCTTCAACAAAACAATAGAGAATCAAGCTTTAATTAACAAAAAAGAAAAAGAAAAAGGAAAGAGTTGAAGAAAACCAACGTCTAATAACTACTCATGCATAATAAATGGGATCCCTAACTTGTAGGGATTTGATTTAATGATTATGAAACAGAAATACACTTATACCCCACGCCCACCTTAATAAAATGTAAATAATAATAAAATCCAAATATAATGAGTTATAAAATCCAACCGTAGATCTACCAAATTGGAGGGCTAGGATGGGTTCCTAATTCTCACATAGGGATTAGTTTCTATACTAACCCATCCATATATATATGTCGAAACAGATAAATCGACTTGAGATAGAAAGTGAATCTCATTCATTTACGCCAAAAATTTTCGTTTTTCTTCTATTTCCATTCCCTCACTCTATCCCTGGTTTTGAAAGGAGAAAGCAATGCAAGGGAACATGTTTGAACTCGATCCTAATCACGAGCCTCTTAAATGAGCTTATTATTTTTATTTTTATTTTTTTAAATTACTTAATAATTAGAACAAATCAATGTTTCTTTTAAATATCGAGCTTGAACTGTCAAGCGAGACTTTGACGAGCCAGATTCAAAATCAAGCTCGAGCAATGAAAAAAAAAATCTGGAATCCTACAAATTTCTTTACAAGCCGAGCTCGAGCTCGGTAATATTCGGCTCGGATCGCGTCCTGGACTCCTAGAAGCATATTAGTTCTCTCAATATATATTTATAAAAAATAATAAGAATACACGTGTTTTTAATAGTAATAGTTGTATTTATTTTCATCTTGCATGCTGTGTTGCCAAGTTACAAAATCAATAAAAAGTGTTGAAAACTACTCAAAGAAGACGAGAGACTATTATGTTCTGAGATAATTGGTACAATCTATTTACATGAAGCAAGTTCGGGTAGGGGTGAGCATCGGTCTGTTCGATTTTTGATATTCCGGCTTATTAACCTCTAAAATTGTAATTGAACCGAAATACCGAAAACTTTTCAAATTAATAACCAAAAACCGAACCAAACAAAAAATTAATCAAACCAAATTTATATTTTTGTTCGGTTCGGTTTGGCTCGGTCTTTCGGTTATTACCGGATAGTGCTCACCCCTAGATTCAGGAGGGGACAGTTCTTTTGCATCCGTTCCAATGAATAGTTTTTGCTATGTGTAATTAAATTACAATTACAATTTTGACAGAAAATGCAACATGATATACAGACATTACATGGATGATTACAGAGACATGGAAGAAGACTATGGATCCACAGGCCCCAAAACAGCCTCGTCGCTCGACTCGTATTCGTCTTCAGTAAGCTCCTCGTCGCTTGATTTCTCTTCCGGAACCGCCCCCACATCTTCTGCCTTGGCATATTTCAGACAGTATTCTGGAGTTCGAAGAATAAAGTACGTTACATCCGCGCTACTTGTAATAATCCAACATCTAATTTTTCAAGTACATTTACTTGGAGTCTCTCCTCTTAAAACATATGCTTGTTTGAAGAGAAGGAAATTATGGGAGGACAATATGACCTATAGGATTTTCGAGACGGAGGTCTTAAGTTCGGATCAAAGTACCTAATCAACTAGTCGACGCCTCGTTGCACATGAGAGAGAGAGAGAGAGAGAGGCCTTTTTTTGCATATTAACATGTTCTCTTTTCTGCTTCAACGACATGATCGAAGAAGTCTAATTTAATTCTCAACTCGACACTTCAACGAATCATGGCTAGAAACTTTCAGATCATACACTCAACCATTAACGAGCAATGGATCATAACTTTTTACGACGAGACATTTTGAGGTAAGACATTAGTTGGCCCTCATCAAATCAAACCTGCTGAAGTTCAATATGAGTCAATTTTCATCAGCCTCTCTCTCTCTCTCTAACGTTTTAGAGCACCAATACAGGATTTCAGTACATGATGTGTTTGTGAATAACAGCTGGTGAGAGTGAAAAACCAGGTTATTATCAGCAATCTACTCGTTTTCGTTCTCTAGTTAGTAGATATAATCAAATGGAAGAATCAGATATGGAATCATGTGAGAACTTATAAATAGTACTAATTTAACCTCTACACATTACTTCCCTAACGGCCAACTTCTTCATATTCTTGAGCACTCCATAAGATAAGACTTATATACGTGTATCAGGTTTCAACGAGTCAGAAGCCATAGGCTAAATGTATTCTCTAAGAACAAGATCATGTGCAGTCCGGGAGAAACACTGAACAAAGATCGTGCTTTTTACTAATTATATGCATGAGCTAGGAATCAGACATATAGAACGATTCAAGTTTTGATTTCATATGGAATCCAACATGCAAAAAAAGATTTCAGAAAGACGAAGCTTGTGTACCTTTAACTCGTTGATCGTATGCAGTTCTATCACGCATCATTAAAGCAGCGGCTTCACCATTCAAAGGGTCGGATGGATTTGGATATAAAAGCAGTTGAGGTAAAAATACCTCAAAAACATTAACCAGGTCTGCAAAAATTGTTGTTAACGAAAAAGGTTAACATCTATCAACATTTCGAATAATTTTAATCAGACAAAAAATAGACTGGTTTATTACCAAACATGGGGCTCCAGGTCTGGTTAATAACATCCAGACAAACTGAACCCGACCTGAAAATTCAAAATGCAGAGAAAATTTATTGCTACAAATTTGATAACGACACAAGTGAAAGTGCATTCAAATTTCGACAACAGAAACTCACATTTCATCCACATTGGGGTGATATATCTTGTTAATAAATCCTATGGAAGGAGACTTGTATGGATAGGCATCAGGAAGCTCAACTCTTATCTTCCATACCCCGCCTTGATATGGACCTATCGCGTTACATTGGAAATTTTAACAATCAGAGAGAAAACTGAAGGCTACTTCTCCATATTAAGTATGCAGGGTAGTTGATCTAGAGACCCCCCCCCCCCCACCACCACACACACGCTCCCAACAGACGAAAACTTCAAACGAAAAATGCGAAAACATTAACAAAACTGGACGCCCTCTATGCAGTTACAGAGGTCAGATATTATGCGCAGATTCATCTAAAAAGCCATAGTATATAATCTATTCAATCCCCTAGCTAAAAGAGGAAAATTTACAAGAAGCAAGACCGAAAAATTGAACATAGTTTAACTTCAATTATGTGTAATAGTATAATTCATTCAACCCCCTAGCTAAAATGGGAAAATTTACAAACACCAGGACCTAAATTTAGAAAATAGTTTTTATAATTATGTGAAATTGGAAAAGCAAAAAATCAAGTCTTTCTCCAATTTCCTCATCAAGAAGGGTGGAAAGAGTTTTCTCCTTGAAAGAAAAACACAACATTCTTAGTCATAGCTTTCTGATAATGATGAAATCCAAGAGAAACATAACACTTCAAAACACACACACACACACACGCAGTGACAGAGAGAGAGGCTAAGAAATCTTGAATTAATCTACTAATAAAAGCTGTAATTGAGAAATGGATTAATATTAGATTTACTGTCGGTGGGTCCATGGAAATGGACATAGAACTCCTGCATCCCATCATTCATCATCTCCACCTTATAATCACTCATCATCCTAATTCAGAAACCAAAAGTTTGAGTTAGCATTTACAAAAATCAAAGCTTTCTGCAAATCAAATAGAAAAAGGGAGCAGGGAAATGAAAAGGATGGAGAAGAAATACAACACTTCACTTTCAAGAAACAAGAGAAAAAGGAACAAGATTTACAGTAATTACAATTTCATTAAGTCCATCTCGCGCCTCTTGCTTGGGGAAGACATGGTTACCTCTCTCTCTCTCTCTCTCTCTCTCTGTCTGTCTGTCTCTCCTTAAATTTTTCACACAGGAAGTGGAGAAGGGGTGAAGGGGAAAGAAAGCAAGAATTGAGCTACTTTTTCAACTCTACGAGAAAAAAGGTGTTGAAAACACAGAATGAAGATAAACCAGTGTGTGTGTGTGTGTTAACATTTATTGATAATTACGGCTCGTATTTCGCACACTATATCTGATTATCCATCAGTACTATTTTTAGTTTACTTTGGCTTCCATTAGCAAGATTCCTTCACCCAAGTCACCAAACTTACTCTCTCTAGTCTCTACACATACACCATCAACCAAAATATAGTTTTGCTTCTCCGTCTACTCTACTAAAATATAGGGAAAATATACGCACACCAGTTATTTAGGCTTTCCTGATCCTGACGTGCTTGTATAAATTCTTAACTTCAGAAATGTGTTTTTTTTTTTTCCCGAAAAGAGACGATTTTTCTGAATAACTTGTTAATATTGACGTGAATTACGACAGTAAAAGGAAGAAGGAAAAAATAATAAGATAATAAAAGGATGATAAAGAAAGAGTTTTTGGCGCTACTCTTTCTACAAGATTCCGTGAACTAGTCAAAATCGTTCGTATCTTTGTTTTTGTAATAAAAGGTATTCATTTAATTTGGATATAAACAAAGCTAAACTAGTAGATTATAAATGGAAGAATATTTTTCCTTATAGTAATTGTTATAATTAAACATTTTTTTTCATTTTCTGAAGATAAAATTATGTAATCAGTAATCATATAATAATCCAAAAATCATACTGCTTACATACCTTTCTAGAGCGGTAAAATTGGATAAGACAATTATTATACATGTTGGATTGTAGAACTAGAACTAATATATTTAGAGAAAGCATAATCTATATCATTAAATTAAATGCAATTTTTCAAATAAAATAATAAATAGGAGATAGGGTTAGCTTGAATAGTGGGGAAGCACACAAGGTTTGATTATTAATGAAGCAAAATGGCAACCACATTTTCTTATTCTCTTCTTTAATCAATCAAGAAAAAGTGCCATTTTCAACCACCATACATAAACACTAAAGCAACCAGTCTTCAACATCAACCATTTATTTATTTAATTTTTTATTAATGTGTGGGAACCGCTTCCGTTATGGAAAAACTAACATTTATATTCATATATATGTATATATATTCCTATTTCCTACAAACAGTTTTCATTTGATCATCTATATATATATATAGAGAGAGAGAGAGAGTAATAGGATCATATAAGAAGCACTCTTATCCTAATAAATAAGAATAGATCTCTACCATAGATCTACAAAGGATGGAGGGTCAGATTTGACCCGGATCAAACTGGGTCGGACTCGGGTCAACCCGTTGACTTTTCAATTTTTTCGATTTTTTTTTATATTTTCGGTTTATAATGAGATGTACCACTATGTATAATGAGACGCACCACATAGTGTATGAGATAAACCTTCATGTGTTAGATGCACCACAATGCATTTTGAGATGTACCACCATGTATAATGAGATGCACCACAATGTGGTAGATGCACCATACTGTGTAATTTGATGCACCACACATGAAATGAGATGCACCACACAGTAACATTGAGATGCACCACACTTTATTAAAAAAAATGAAAATAAAAAAATCGAAAATATAAAAATTTTTGAAAAGTGAAGAGGTTGACCTGGGTCCTACTCGTTGACCAGGATCCGACCCGGTTCAGATCTGACCCTCCATTCATTGTGGATCAAGGGTTGATATTTATTCATATTTCTTACTTTAAGAGTTCTTTTCTCTAGAACCACTCCCTTATATATATCAATAGGTTGTATATTTATTTATTATTGTCTAGTAAAATTGTTACATTTTATATATCTATTGATTTTTTTTATGCTTATCTCATAATACGGAACCTATTGTCAATT
Organism: Agastache rugosa; assembly: GCA_031470985.1. NCBI lineage: Eukaryota > Viridiplantae > Streptophyta > Magnoliopsida > Lamiales > Lamiaceae > Agastache > Agastache rugosa. Next base: position 34,048,443 of record CM062602.1, read on the forward strand.
ACTGTATCAATATCGGATTTTTATAATTGGTCAAACTTCGCTTTTATTTTTTCACTAGTACATAATTTTCAATGTATATATATATATATATATATATATATATATATGAAAATGATCATATAAGAATGGATCTTAACTTAAGAAATAAGAATAGATCTCCACCATACATTTACAAGGGATGGAGGGTCATATCTGATTCAGGTCAAACCGGGTCGGATCCGGGTCAAACCGGGTCGGATCCGGATCAACAGGTCGGACCCAGTCAATCCATTGACTTTCGTTTTTTTTTCGAATTTTTTAAGAGTCAGATGATATGCACCACACTGTGCAATGAGATGCACCAAACTGTGCAATGAGATGCACCACTAAGTGTATTGGGATGCACCATTTTTAATTTTTTAATATTCTTTTTCACTATTTTTATTTTTTATTTTTTATTTTTTATTTTTTTTTCAAGTGTCAAGCGAGGAGAGCCGAAGGCCTCGGAGTGAGCTAAAAAATATATAATATTGCCACAATCATTATCTATAAATTAAAATCAGAGCCGAAGGCGGAGACAAAAGAAAAAAAAAAAACCCAAACACATGCTTATTGATATGGTATGAATACCGTGATTTGAAAAGTAGTTTGATTTAATCATACCAAATCACCCCAAGATTTTCTCTCGTTTTGATATAGTTATACACACACACATAGTGTATGAGATAAATCTCCATGTATTATGACATGCACCACAATGCATTTTGAGATGCAACACTATGTGTAATGAGATGCACCACCATGTATAATGAGATGCATCACAATGTGTACGAACACACCTTTGTGTAATGAGATGCATCATCGATAGTACCCAAATCATCCCGGGCTCTCGACCTAAGCTATTTGGGCCTATATATTAAAGCTCGGCCACGTAGTTCGGCCAAACAAAGTCCACATCTGCCTTGAAGACCAAGTAACGAAACCCTACTTTGGAAGAAGATAGAATTCTACTACGAATGGGAATCGGATATACATGTATCAAGCAACCAGATATGTATAAGGAGTCCGATCTCTAGAAGGATTAGGGCTTAACCCAATGCTTATAAATAGATGCAAGATTAGAGGGAGCAGGTATGACATTCAATACTCATTGTACTCTCAAGTATAATAAAAGCTCTCTACATTCTCTCCCGTGGACGTAGATCACATCGATCGAACCACGTAAATTACTGTGTCATCGTGTTATTATTTCTTTTAGCTACTTTCGCAAACCCTAGATCTATCATTGGCGCCGTACGTGGGAACCTCATCAACGGTTCTTACGTAGCCGATTTACGATGGTAACGCGATCACAAAGCATGCGGGAGGCCCAAACCCAACGAGGAATCCTAACGAAGCGTAAGGCCGCCACATAAGCCAAGAGAATCGCCAGAAGGCGAGTTCGGTCCCAAAGGAGAGGCACGCTGGGGACCCGATAGAAGGATATCCCTCCGAAAGGATGCCCGCGCTAGAGATCAACGACGAGTCGAGCCGAAGGGATCCGAGTTGAAGGAGGATGATCTCTCCGCAGACTTTGACCTTGCCACCACCTACGCCGCGGCCGGGTCGCTAAAGCGAACAAGGAGCGTTTCAAACGCTTCTTGCGACAACCCGGATGTCTCCCATACTTGAAGCCGGGGAGAGTTCCACGCAAAATCTGCGCACAAAGCTCCTCACTACACCGAGAGACCGAACCGGAGCTAAAGGAGAGGCGCGATCCCGGCGGGGTTCGGATCGACGTCGGAGTCCAAGCTCGCGAGTAGCCCCGAGGCGACATCATACCCAAAGGCGACCTCGGAGCCCCGGAAGGTATCGAAGTCCGAGCTATAGCGAGAGTCGCGATCCCGAGGAATCGACACCGACATGAAAAGGAACCGGCTCGGCTTGTCGGGCCGTTCACCGACGAGGCGCCGACACCAAACTCCCCACGGTGTACAAATTGCCAAACATACCGGCCTACAATGGGGCTGGACGACCCCTTAACTTCCTAACGCGTTTTCCGGTACAAAGATGCGTACAACTGGGGTCTCGGGGAGGAACACATGTGCAAGCTATTCCCGAGATGTCTTGATCGATTATGCCCGAGCTTGGTTTGACGGCCTTCGGCGCGGCGTGGGGTCCTGGACCTATTTGGAAAAAATATTCAAGCAAAGATTCCATACGAAGGTTCAGGCTCGCCGAGACACAGCATACCTCCTATCGGTGAAGCAAAAGGACAAAGAATCTATAAGGGAGTACGCTACCAGGTTCATGCAGGAAAGCTTGAAGGTCGATAAAATTGACGACGTCTTCCTCATCTCGGCCTTCCGAAATGGAGTGGCCCCCGGGTCCCTGAACCAAGAGCTCGCTAAGCAGAAGCCTGAGACAGCCCATAAGATGTGGAAGATTGTATACCAGTTCGCCGATGGCCAGGATGCGGACCGATTGAAGCGGGAGGAGACCGAGAAGAAGAGAACTGAAGGGGATCGAGGTCGGAGCGATCGTGATCGGAGAAGGGCCCACGAGCGCCTCCAAAGAGGACCTATCCAGTCCCGGCTCGGATCCGGACCAATCCAGTCCCGGCTTGGACCTCGGGTGGGACCAGAGTCGTCCCAACGACCTCCTTTTATGAAAACGAATGCCGAGATCTTCGCACTCCACGAGGACTGGCTCGCTAAACCACGTCCCATATCAAAATCTAAACCTCGGGACCAAAACAAGCACTGCTCCTTCCATGATGACCATGGGCACCACACGGAGGATTGCCGAGACCTCGCGGAACAGATAGAGAGGTTAGCCCAAGAGGGAGCTCTGAAGAGATACGAAGCCAGGGGGAAGAAAAACACAAAAGGAAAACGGAAAGGAGGACAAGGTCGATGTGCTCCCCACAATAAGCGAGCTAAGGTCGATCACGACGAGGAGGATGACGACCCTCCGTACGACGCACCACAGTACGACGGAGTGGTCTCCACCATCACCGGGCTACCCCTGTGCAAGACAAAAACTAGGTTGAAGGCGAAGCTCGCGAGACCACCGGTCCCATCGGGTGAGGAGCAAACGAAAAGAGGTTCGAAGGGGGAAACCGTCACATTCTCGGAGGATGACCACCGCGCCTACCGCTACACCACACAACGACGCCCTGGTTATACAGGTCGGAGTGGCCAACAAGATGGTCCACCGCGTATTCATCGATGGTGGGGCCAGCGTGAGCATCATCTTCCAACACTGCTTGGATAGGATGGGCCTCGACCCAGCTCGGGTGAATTCCACACCCTGCTCTCAAAGCTTTACGCGACAAGAGACGCGACTGAAGGGACCATCGCGCTCGACGTTGCCATTGGCAGCCCGCCGACCAGCGTCAATAAGCTGGTTCAGTTCTATGTGGTTAAAGCGAACTCCCCCTACAACATCATACTAGGTCGGGATTGGCTGAATGCAGTCAGGGCCATCATTTCGCCCTACCACCTGCTGTTGAAGATCCCGACCTCGGCTGGAACCCTTACGGTCCGAGGTGACCAGATAAAGGCCAAGGAGTGCATGCAGGTTGCTCTACGAGGTCAACCCCAAGCATAGCAATCAAAGTATCCCAAGGAGCCGGACGAAATGACGTCAATCCCAGACACCCCGGCGGAACAGGTTCCCCTGTCCGAAGCAGATCCAGCGAAGGTTGTCAAGGTCGGCTTTGCCGGGGGACCTCAAACACGCATGCAAGTAATCCAGCTCCTAAGGGAATATCAAGACGTCTTCGCCTGGTCTCCAACGGACATGACGGGGGTGTCGTCGGAAATCATTACGCACAAGCTTAACATTAACCCGAACTCGACCCCGGTCAAGCAGAAACGGCGATCATTTGCTGCCGAACGAAATCAAGTTATCTACAACGAGGTGCAGCAATGGTTGAGGGCGGGGCTTCTGTTTGAAGTCAGGTACCCGATTTGGCTATCTAATCCGCAAGTAGAAAGAAAAGAAAGAAGAAGGAGAGTGGAGGATGTGTGTAGATTACACCGACCTCAACAAAGCTTGCCCGAAGAATTTCTTGCTATCCTCTTCCCAACATCGATGAAAAGATCGAATCCTTGGTGGGACACGAAGTATTCTGCTTTCTCGATCTCTACAAAGGATACTATCAGGTTCTAATGGATGAGGGGGATGCAATCATGACAGCTTTCGCAACAAGCTTCGGGATCTTTGCATTCAAGTATATGCCTTTCGGGTTAAAGAATGCCGGGGCGACCTACCAGCGAATGGTCGATTTTCTTTTCCGAGATCACATCGGAAAGATTGTCGAAGTATACGTAGACGACATTGTCGTCAAGAGTAAAGAAGAGGCCTCGGCGGTGAGCGACCTGCGAACCACGCTCCACATACTAAGGCAGGCGAACCTCGGCTGAACCCGGAAGTGCTGCACTTTCAACGTGCGATCTGGAAAATTCTTAGGGTGCTGGATCTCGCCAGAAGGTCTCAAAGCCAATCCACTGAAGATTAGAGCCGTGCAGGAGATGAAGGTACCTCGGACTATCCGCGACGTGCATAGGTTGACAGGGTGCATAACCGCGCTAAGTCGTTTCCTCTCCAAGGCTGCCGAGAGGCAGCTCCCATTCTTCAAAATTCTCAAGAAGGCCCCGGAATTTGGATGGGGACGAGAGCACGAGCTAGCTTTTGAGGAGCTCAAGCGCCACCTCGAGGACTTACCAACCTTGTCAGTCCCCCAGAAGGAAGAACCTCTCTCTCTTTACCTCGCAACATCTGAGGAGGCAATAAGTGCAGTGTTGGTCCGAGACGAAGGAGATCGGCGGCCCTACGGTGTACTTTGTCAGCCGAGTTCTAAAAGGCCCAGAGACGAGGTATCAGCCTCTCGAGAAGGTTGCTCTAGCCCTCATAAACGCAGCTCGGCGCCTAAAGCCCTACTTCCAAGCTCACCCGATACAAATTCTGACCGATCTACCACTTCGGCAAGTTCTCACTAAGCCAGAAGCTTCAGGAAGGATCGCGAAATGGGCAATCGAGCTAGGAGAACATTCTATATCGTACGGTCCCCGTCGAGCTATAAAAGGACAGGCTCTGGCAGACTTCCTTGTAGAAGCTACGTATAAGGACCTCGCGGAGCCAAAAGAAATCAAAGTCAAAACCAGGCTCCATGAAGTCCCAGAGAAGACACCCCCGGGCTGCTGGGAGATGTACGTGGATGGAGCTTCAGGAAAGAAAGGAAGTGGAGCCGGCATACTCCTCATCAGCCCAGAGAAAAAGGAACTAACATATTCGCTGCGATTCGAGTTCTCCACTACGAATAACGAGGCGGAATATGAAGCTCTCATTGCTGGACTGCGTCTCGCCCAAACCCTCCAGGTACGAGCTGTCCAAGCCCATTGTGATTCCCAAGTCGTGGTCAACCATGTGTTAGGGAAATACGAAGTGAAAAGTGAGAAGCTGAAGAAGTACCTAGAGAAGGTCAAGCTCCTTGGACAGTCTTTCCAATTCTTCAAAATAGTCCGCATTCCCAGAAGCCAAAATACCCGAGCTGATGAGCTAAGTAAGCTGGCGACCTCCCCATCCAGCTCGACGCTAGTGGAAGAAGTCCGAAACAGGAGTATAGAAGAGGCGGAAGTCAATGCAATCATAGAGGACGACCCAAATTGGATGACCCCCCTAATCAGATGTTTGGGAAACGGGGAAGTGCCCGAGGACAAGACGGAGGCTAGAAAAATTCTAGCTAGATCCACGCAGTATGCCCTCGAGGGAGGGGTCCTCTATCGAAAGTCTTACTTACAGCCTCTCCTCAGATGTGTTGGACCAAAGGAAGCCGGACTACATATTAAATGAAGTGCACACGGGATCGTGCGGAAGCCTACATGGAGCTCGGGTGCTAGCTCAGAAAATCATGCGGTGGGGGTACTATTGGCCAACAATGGCAAAAGATGCGGAAGAGTTCGTGAAGAAGTGCCTAAAATGCCAGCTGCATGCCAGAGTGACGAGACTACCCCAAACCGACCTCTCTACTATTCAAAGTCCGTGGCCATTTATGGAGTGGGGCATTGACATCGTAGGGCCTTTCTACCCGGCACCTAAGCAAAAACGGTTTCTAATAGTCGCCGTCGACTACTTCACCAAGTGGGTAGAAGAGCCCGAACCTTCCACAAAAGTCACAAGTGATAAAGCCGTTGACTTCGTCCGGAAAAACATCGTGTGCCGGTTCGGTACCAAGAGTCCTCATCTCGGATAATGGAACGCAATTTACGAGCAGGAATTCGTAGAATTTCGCGAAGGACTCAATATCCAGCAAAAGTTCACCTCGGTCAACCGACCTCAAACTAATGGCCAGACTGAAGTCACCAACAGGACGTAGTGAACGGACTCAAGGCCCGCCTAGAGAAGGAGAAAACAGAGTGGATCCACAATCTCCAAAATGTCCTGTGGTCGTACCGGACTACGCCCCGAACTCCAACGGGAGAAACCCCGTACCGTTTAGTATACGGGTCAGAAGCAGTCATACCTGTCGAGATCGGAGCACCCAGTCCCCGAACTATCAATTTCTCCGCCGAAGCTAACGAAGAGCAGCGCCGAACCGACCTAGACTTATTGGAGGTAAAAATGGAACTAGCCAGCATAAAAGAAGCTCGGTACAAACAGCAGATGGCTCGGTATTACAACCAAAGGGTCAAACCCCAACAGTTCCAGGTCGGTGATCTTGTGCTTCGAAACAATGAGATCAGCCTCTCAGAGAAGCTCGGCAAGCTCGAAGCTACGTGGGAAGGGCCCTACAGAGTACACGAAGTCCTCGACAAAGGAGCTTACAAAATCGCCTATCTTTCGGGCGAACTAATACCCAGAACATGGCACATCGCCCATCTAAAGAGATTCTTCGTATAAGCAACAAAATCTTGCATATAGAGTCTTAGGTTTTCTTTTTTGTCTTTTTTGTCCTTAATGTTTTGTTTTTAACGAGCTCGTCAAAACTCTTTTTACTTTGTTTTTGGTCATTTTTAATAAAATTTCCTTTTTGTCTTGCATCTCGTGTCTTTTGATTTGCTTATACGAAGTATCCATCATATCAAAATCCCCTCATAAGGTCGAACTACGGTTCCCTTGCGTGGTCAGTAATGACCCGACATGGGGTAACAAATTCCTATAATGCGCAAAGGAAACCCTTTCCGAGGTCCGAGCTCATCTCCCTCCAAAAAGGAAGATCCCACGAGGTCCGAGTCAAACTCCCTCCTAAGGATAAGTAGTTCTCAACTGGGGTCGGAACCAAGTTCCCCCGGGAGGATGAAATACAAGGTCCGAACCATGGTTCCCTTGTCAACACAAAGAGGTCTGAGTCCAACTCCCTCAAAGATGCAACATGCAAAAAACCAAGGAAGCAATCTTCACGAAGAACAGGAAAGTTCAAAAACTCAATATATATATTTACTTCTAACTATTTGGAACAGTTGGGTGTACATAATTACAAAAGTAAGCCGAGCTAATCTAGGGGGAAGGATGTTTCTTGCTGAAGCTAAGCCAATCTTCCTCAAAGGAGGAAGGCCCTAGGAGATCATCAATTGAGATTCGACCTCGTCCCCGACCTCGACTTCTTCCAGCAGGAAAACTTCGACCTCGCGGGGTAGCCGAACCACGACAAACAGCTCGCCTACCCTGGCTCGGACCGACCTGATGTCCCCGCGAAGCCGTTTTCACCTCGCGAGCAGGCATTGTCCGAACAGAAGAAGAAAGGTCTGCCCCCGGACCACGTGCCAAAAGGGCCCGTAACTTAGGTCGGCGGTCCAAAATACACTTATACCTGCCCGCACTCTCCTTCAGCATTTCAAAAGCACCCTGAAGCCCAAAAGACTCGGACCCGAGTGCTTCCTTTAGCGCGATATACTGTTCCAAGTCCTCTTTTGCCTTTAATTCCGCCTCGGAGATGGTGATACCACCCCGCGACGGATAATATCTTCATACTCGGCATGCTCCTCGACGATCATCTCGTAATCTTTGGGAACGCGGCCAGCTCGATCTCGGGCAACTTCCAACTCCTCCTCAGCCTGAAGAAGCTTGGCCTGAAGCAAGTCGGTACTCTCTTGAAAAGCGAGACGCTTGACTTCGACCTCCTCACAAAGTGCCTCGAACTTCATCTGCCATCTCGTCAGCTCGGCTTCTTGAGATTTCAGCAGAGTACACTTATGGCTGAAAAGCTCCTCGGCTCGGCGGCATTTGTCCTTCCATTGCTCAAAAACGGACCGTTGGTCAACCAGGTCTTGTGAAAGGAGAGCTATTTGTATGCGCAAAGTAGAAACACCGACAGAATCCAAGCTCTACACTCAAGAAAAAAAAATCAAATTCATTCATTTGAAGATATTCCGTACAGATATACAATGAAAAGAAGAGAAAAAAACCAACTACACTAAAATATCGCCGACCTCCTTGTCCTGAGAAGGTGGCTGTTCGGAGGGGGAACCGTCAAAGTCCTTGTCAGCGGCCGGATCTTCACCCGCCCCAGCCTCCTGCTCCTCCTCCACTTCCTCTTCCGGGCCCGCGCCTTCTTCTTCTTCGTCGCGAAGGGCATCGAAAGCAGAGTCCAGGTCGAGGTCCCGGTCTACCGAGCAGTCAGCAATTTGCTCAACGGACAGCAAAGTGGACGAGCTGGCCAGAGTTTCCAGGATAGGAAAATGATCGAGGTGATCTCGGACCACTCGGCGTGCGGAAAGGGAGGGCTTCATCCCCTAGCCGCTCGAAGCCGTACTTGGAGGCATCCAGGCCGGGGAAGTCCTTGGCGGCCCTCTCCAAGGCAGCCACGGCGAAGTTCCCGTTGATAAGCATGGCCAAGTCATTAGCGAGCTCGGAGAAGCTCTCCGACAACAGGAACCTCCTTGTAAATGCCCGCAGAAGTTCGCCTTGGCTAGCGGCAAGGCGACCTTCCCGGTCCTTCGCCGCGTTCAGCTCGGACTCAAGCTTCCGAGCTCTCTCGGACTCCACCTCGGCCTTCTCGAGCTGAGCGGCCAGCTCGGATCGGACAGCTTTCATATCCTCGCCGGCCTTGATCAGCTCGGCCTCAGCCTTCTTCGCTCGGGCATTGGCCGACATCGGCACACGCGTATCGGCTCTTCTCGTCCTCGTGATTCGAGGACATCTCCCCGACGCTGTTCTTCAGCCATCCCACGAACATATCAAGGCCCTGCAAGAAGGAATACAGTTAGCTACACCGGCAACAATCAAGGGAAGCGCGTATTACTAAAAAGTAATTTTTCACCTCGAAAAAGGCGGACCCGGCCCGGCTTGTTGGAGGGAGGCGCCGGGCTCGCATCACTACCCGTGACATCAATGATGTCCACTTCGAGCCGGTCCCCGACCTTCAACCGTTTACGGGGTGGTTTGGGGGAAGGAGAGCGAACGGTTGCCGCGAGCAGCCCGGCGAGCGGCCACGATCGGAGGAGGAGCGGATCGCCCGGATAGCTTCGCTCTCTTAGCCCCGCGAGCCGTAGCCTTGCCATCGGCCCCCTTGATCTTACCGAACTTCACCGCACATACAAATCACGAAAGCGAGTCGGGACGATAAATAAACACGGCACAACTATCCTAATAGCACTACGGGGGCCTCACCGTCGCCGGATCCACCATATTTTGAGGCTCATACGGGCTCAACCCCGGCTTCGGCTAGGGAGTCTTCATTGTAGCTCGCCTCAAAAGGACCGTGGTCCTCATCGCTTTTACGGCGGACTCCAAATCCTTATCGACCTCTTCTATTACCCACTCGCAAGGCTTTTCTAGCCTCCAAATCGGAGTCGATGAAACTACGTGGCGGCAAAAGAAAAATTTTTGGTGCCACTTGTCCACCTTAGTTTGAGTTCGCCACTTGAACTCAGTCCGAGCTGCAGCGTAATACCAGCCCAGCCTTTTTGAAGACAAAGAGCTCGTGAATGAGCTCGGCGGATATTTGGTAACCCCTATCTACCGCTGCCACACCCAAATCCGTAAACTGCCTAAACGAGTTCGGCATTATCTGCCCTAACGCTAAGCCCAACTTCTTCTGGAGCTCAGAATAGGGCTCAGGGAGGGGTAATCGAAGACCAGCGTGCAGGCTGTCCTCATAAATAGTAACAAACCCCATTGGGGGAGAGCATGCCCTATCCTCGGGGCGAGGTTCTATTAATTCCGCGTCGATTGGAAAATTATACGTTTGGGCAAGAAACCTAATTCTAGCCTCATTTAAGGTCGAGGGGTAATCAGCCACTTTCCCCTTCACACACGGGGGCACTATTAAAGATTCGACAGAAGGAATAACAGATCCTAATGAAAAAATGCTAAAAGCAACACTTCTACACTCGAGTCGGCGGCGGAGGCAATTCGATGTCACTACTACTACACTGAGAAAGGGAGGCCATACTTACTTGTTCAAACAGAAGGTAAATGCTCCGGCGGGTGATTTGCAACTGTGCGCAGAGGAACCAACGGAGTAAACGCCGGCAGTACCGGAACAGCAGATTAGGGATTTTGGGGAAGAAGGACACCTTTTTTGGAGCGAGAGTTTCTTTTCTGCTAAGGGCGGCGGATGTGAAATAATGTGAAAAACAAACGTTCCAACCTCGGTGCATATACATTTGAATCCCGTTGTTGCATCCGACACGTGTGAACGTGGGCCCGTCCTTCTCGGAATATGTACCGTCCCTCAACACAGTTTAAATGGCCCATTACTTTTCCCACCTCCTGCATCGGGTATGGGCCGGGTAAATCGACTTAACGACCCAACTTAACCAGGCCCCTGATACTTCAGCTCGGCACATCAGATCGGTAAGAGAAGCTCGTACAGGTGATTTGCGCGATCAATCACCTCGAAAATAAGCTCTCATAGTCTGCGTCTACAAGTCTTCTTTCCTCTTTTTTTTGGGGGGGGGATGTGATAGTACCGGCCTCATCCTGGGCTCGACCTAAGGCTATTTGGGCCTATATATTAAAGCTCGGCCCACAGAGTTCGGCCCAAACAAAGTCCACATCTGCCTTGAAGACCAAGTAACGAAACCCTACTTTGGAAGAAGATAGAATTCTACTACGAATGGGAATCGGATATACATGTATCAAGCAACCAGATATGTATAAGGAGTCCGATCTCTAGAAGGATTAGGGCTTAACCCAATGCTTATAAATAGATGCAAGATTAGAGGTGTAAGGGACATTCAATACTCATTGTACTCTCAAGTATAATAAAAGCTCTCTACATTCTCTCCCGTGGACGTAGATCACATCGATCGAACCACGTAAATTACTGTGTCATCGTGTTATTATTTCTTTTAGCTACTTTCGCAAACCCTAGATCTATCAATCACAACATGAAATGAGATGCACCACACTTTATTAAAAAAACGGAAGAAAAAATTTTTGAAATTTTTTTTTTCTAAACATAAAAAAAATGAAAAGTCAACGGGTTGACCCGGGTTCGACCCGGATCCGACTCACTTCAAATCTAGCCATCCATCTATTGTGGATCAAGGGTTGGGATTTATTCCTATTTCTTAGTTTAATGGCTCTTTTCACTAGAACCACTCCATATATATATATATATTAATATATCTATATCATTTAATTTCAATTATAATTACAATACTTCACAAAAAATGTAATCTTAATCAAATATTTCAAAAATCACAATTTAACAACGTATTGTCAATTTTCTGCAATGAGCCGCAACGCATAATTTCTATTGTAAATAATATTATTTATTATATTTGTACATTACTTATTTATATATTTATATATATAGAGATATATATATATATATATATATGATAGAATAGTTTTACTGTGGTTAATGAGAATACAGAATCTGGTTTTCTCTCTATTCTTTTATTCTCTTCTCTCCGTATCTTCTACTCTTTACTTTTGGAAATTGCTTGTTCAAGGAGATATTACAACACGTTATCAGCACGAGTCTCTAGCCAATTGAGTGGAAATTGGGAATAAGCCATAGGGAAGAATCGTGTCTTTCCTTGCAAGGTAATCTTCATGAAAAATCTCTTTAACTTGAAACGAAATATGTCAAAATATTGGACGAATCAATGTTCGAATTAATTTTTACGACAATGGTGATTTGATTAGTAGTGATTTTATTATTATCGATGTTAATTATTACTCTTGATAATTAATTGGCAGTAAATTTCTTCCTGCTTGTGTATCTGCCCTTTTTCTTTAATTGTAGCGATGCATATCTCCCTTTTTCTTCGATAGTGCAAATTATATATATTCATAATATTGTATGCGAATTAGTTTGTCTGAACAGATTCTTCAAAAGGTATTTGTTTGAACAGATAATTACTTCTATTTAATCGTCAATTTTTTTTCCTGACAAACTGATAGGTGTTCTTGAGATTCTCTTATATAGTTATATTATATTGGGCTGAGGTATTGCTGTTAAGACTCAGCCTGAAAGGTTTAGGTTGGTGCATAGATGTTAGTCATGCCAATCTTGGTTGCTAATGATTGAACTCAATGTAATTATAACATGGTTAAGTCATCTGGTATTTGCTGTTCTATGCATATTCATTTTTTTTTTTGAAAAATTAACTACTATGTTTGATTTTGTATTATTGTTAAATTCAATCATCTGCTTATTTATAAAATCATGCCTACTGAGAGTGATAATTAATTGATCAATTGGCTGAATTCATGCTATACATTTTTACTATGACTGCTCATATATGTTTTCTTTTTCGACAATTTTTGTAGTGTGAATATGTCTGACATCAACAAAAGAGAATTCACCGATCTTGCTCTTGAGGGTGGTAACTATTTGACTTGGGCTTTGGATGTTGAAATATACCTTGCCTCATGTGATCTGAGCCAAACTATAGTTTCAGATTCCTCATGTACCTCCGCCCAGAAGGCGAAAGCTTTGATTTTCTTACGTCATCATCTGAATAAGGATCTAAAGAATGAGTACCTTACTGAAAAGGGGGAGTGTCACCACAATTGCAAATGACAATATCCTAATTGTCGGCTCCGGAAGAGTTTCTTTGATACTCCCTATGGGTACAGAATTAATTATCAATGATGCACTTTTGTATCCACAATCAAAACGTACCCTCCTTAGTTTTAAGGACATCCGATTGAATGGTTTTCACATTGAAACTGAAACCGAGAACAATAATGAATATCTAATTATCACTCAGAATGTTGGAAGTCGAAAACAAGTTCTTGAGAAGTTCCCTACTTTCTCTTCTGGGTTGTATTATACTCATATTAAACCCAACAATCATGTCGCGTTAAGCATAAAATATAAAGACCCAAAATCTTTTACATTATGGCATGAACGATTGGGTCATCCTGGGCAAAATATGATACGTAGGATTATTAATAATGCTATTGGGCATAATTTACAAACAAAAGATCTGTCATCTTCAAATGAATTTATTTGTGAAGCATGTGCAAAAGGTAAGCTTATAGTACGACCTTCTCGTACCAAAGTTAAATTAGAGTCTCATACTTTCCTCGAACGAATTCAAGGAGATATATGTGGACCAATTCACCCGGCGTCAGGACCATTTCAATATTTTATGGTCTTGATTGATGTTTCTACTCGATGGACATATGTATGCTTATTATCTACTCGTAATAAAGCATTTGCAAAGCTTATTGCCAAAATAATCGAATTAAGAGCACAATTTTCTGATTACCCAATCAAGTCCATTCGAATGGACAACGCCGGTGAATTCACATCAAAATCTTTTGATGAATATTGTATGTCATTGGGTATCAAAGTGGAACATCATGTTCCATATGTCCACACTCAAAATGGTCTAGTTGAATCCTTGATCAAACGTTTAAAACTAGTAGCTAGACCATTGCTACAAAAATCAAACTTACCTATTACTTGTTGGGGTCATGCAATTTTGCATGCTGCAAATTTGCTCCAAATCCGACCAACTGCATATCATGAATATTCCCCAATACAATTAGTACGTGGTAAAGAACCAAACATTTCCCATCTGCGAATATTTGGTAGTGGAGTTTATACTCCAATAGCGCCACCAAAGCGTACCACAATGGGCCCTCAGCGTAAGATGGGTATATATGTGGGTTATGAATCTCCATCTATAATTAAATTTCTTGAACCCATGACTGGGGATCAATTTACTGCCCTGTACGCTGACTGTATTTTTGATGAAGATTATTTCCCGACATTAGGAGGAGACAGAAGCCCAACTTCAACACAATGTCGAGAAATTTCATGGAATGCAAAGAATCTTCACTACTTAGATCCGCGTACTAATGAATCTGAACTAGAAGTTCAAAGAATAATTAACTTGCAATATTTAGCAAGTAATTTGCCAGATGCATTTACTGATCACAAGGGAGTGACAAAATCTCATATTCCTGCTATGAATGCACCACAAAGAATTGAAGTTCCATATGGACAAAATAAATCAGCTGATAATCCTGAACGCCAGAAGCGTGGGAGACCTATTGGTGCTAAAGATAAAAATCCCCGAAAAGCAAAATCAAATAAGAATATGATATCACTCCAACAACCTCCGGAAGAGGATCATCCTGTAGATGATAATCCTAGTACTTCTAAAAGTGCACTAACTAATACTGGGATTGCGGAACAACCAGATCATAATATAATGTGAAATGACAAAAATCTGGTTGATGTCAATATTGAAGTTGCTATGAACTTTATAAATACGGGAGAAACTTATAACAGAAATGTTATTGTAATAGACGATGTATTTGCTTCTACAATTGCATGTACCGTTTCAGATGATAATCTGGATCCAGAACCAAAAACAGTAGCAGGGTGCCGGAAGCGCTCTGATTGGTTGAAATGGAAGGAAGCAATTGAGGCAGAGCATAACTCGCCAAAGAAAAGAAAAGTTCTTGGCTCTATAATACTTATACCCGACAATGTTAAACCATTAGGATATAAATGGGTGTTTGTACGAAAGAGAAATGAGAACAATGAGGTGGCAAGATATAAAGCGAGAGTAGTAGCTCAAGGGTTTTCGCAGAGACCTGGAATTGATTTTGATCAAACATACTCTCCTGTTTTAGATGGCATAACATTCCGCTATTTAATATCTCTAGCATCATCAATGAATTTAGAAATGCAGTTAATAGACGTCGTGACCGCGTATTTGTATGGGTCACTAGACGTTGATATCTATATGAAAATCCATGAAGGATTCAAAATTCCTCATATGAAGGAAAATGAAACTCGTGACATGTATTGTGTGAAATTAGAAAAATCATTGTACGGTTTAAAACAATCGGGAAAAATGTGGTATAACCGACTTA
Organism: Agastache rugosa; assembly: GCA_031470985.1. Taxonomy (NCBI): domain Eukaryota; kingdom Viridiplantae; phylum Streptophyta; class Magnoliopsida; order Lamiales; family Lamiaceae; genus Agastache; species Agastache rugosa. The sequence goes on from CM062602.1 coordinate 34,063,701, forward strand.
GTGAATTTCTCTTGAAGAAGGAATATGTGAACAATGATATATGTCCTTGTGTGTTCATTAAAAGATCACAAAATGATTTTTGTATCATTTATGTTTATGTTGATGATATAAATATAATTGGAACACGCAAAGAGGTTGAAGAAGCTAGTTCATGCTTAAAGATGGAGTTTGAAATGAAAGACTTGGGACCCTGATGGTCCCTGAGCTGGGTACTTGGTGTAGAGGGGGGGGGGTGAATACACCAAGTAGATTTTTCTAAACTTTTGTCAAGTTAAAACGGAGTTGAGTGAGAGCTCAGTTATTGATCCAGCTGGGGAGGGTCAGCTGGGTAAACAACTCAGCTGGCGGTGCGGAAAGTGGTGGTTTGAAAACTTTAGCTCAGTTACTTAGAAAAACTCAGTTTGAAAATATTAACTTATAGTTTTCAGCTTAGTCAGGTTATGCAACTTTTCGAGAGACACAGCTGTCTTTGGAGATCAGCTGTGTGTGCAGTTTTGAGCAAGTATGCAATGATATGAAGGCGTTAGTACACAGCTGAATATAAATCAAACGTAAAGAGAGAGAGAGAGAAACACGCGAGTTTTTACGTGGTTCGGAGTAACACCTCCTACGTCCACGACCAGGTTTACTGGTAATCCACTACCACTTGGTTTCCAAGTACCAAGCAACTTCACAACTCTAACCCGAGCTGTGTTCCAACGGTTGCGGGCGGCTGTCAAGCCTATACACCTTCAGTTTGCGGGTACTGAAGAACCTATCCACTCGAATTACGCGCTTCGAGCAAGCGTACCTTTACCTAACCTTTCTGGGTTTGGGTTTGGGTATGGGGTTCCAACTGTGAACGAGTTCTTACAATTAAGAACTTCAGAGAGAGATGAACTCGTTCGAAATCTAGGCTTTAGATATACAATGAGTTTGGCCTAGGGAACAGACGAAAAACTATGCAGTTTCTTAACTAGAAACACTTTAAGATAAAGTGTTCTTTGATCTATGTAGAACTGCTTGGGAGCTTTTGAAAGAATAAGGAATTCAGAAAGTGAAAGCTTGTAGAGAGTTTTTCGTTTTTGATCCTGAGGTTGAAGACGGGTTTATATAGGTAGAGATTCAAGACTAGCCGTTGGAGGAGCCGTTTGAATCTTACCTACTCTTCTTAAATACAAGATCTGCCGTTGGGCGTATCTGCACCTGTCTTCATTTGTGTCACATCCTAGGTTACGAAGTCTAGGATGCGTCATGGCGATCCTCATTGGTCGAGGTAGGTTGACTTCCTCGATTCGGGATCTTCTGCCTTTGGAGCCGGCTTTTGAACTCGTAGAGGAGCGTCTCGACGTGGAGTCTTCGGAGATAGTTCCTTTGTTACGTACGTGGACCAGTGTGTTTTGAACTCGGCTCGAATTCTCTTCGGCTTGATCGAGCTCTGTTTGGATCACTCGAGTGAAGGTTGACGCCTTTCTTGTCTTTTGCTAGGCGACTCATTGTGAACACGGTAGGTTGGCTCTTGTCTTCCGCTAGGCGACTCTGCTGTAGACACGGTAGGTCGGCTATTCTTGTCTTCCGCTTCCTTAACCTGTAAACTTAGAATATCTAAGGCTCAAACAGGCGAGCTGGAAAACACTATTTAGGTTGGCGTGATCATCTATTCGGTTGGAGAATCAGTTGGGTTTTGGTATCAAATCGAAACCTTATAATTTTCCCAACAATATAAAAGCTTTTGATGATGCCAAAACCTAACTGAGACAACTTATGATGCAAAGAAATTTGTGTTTTATTAATGTAAGAAAATACATTATAACACAGGAAAAAGAAAGAAGGAAAAAAATCTTCAGTCTTCAGTCCTTTCGATAGCTGGGTCTTCTCTTCTGCATCCATTGCTTCTTTCTTTTGACTCGTTTCTTCAGCTGATTCTGATCCAGCTGGTTCCTCTAGCTCAACGGTTGCCTCTATTGATTTGTCTCTCTTCTCCCTTTCTTCCCCCTTTTTGGCATGATCAAAACAGGGTGGGAGATATCCACCATCGGCTGTTGCGATGTTTTAGTTTGGCGAAACTGTGGTTTTCAGCTCTGAGCGGCGAGGTTTAGAGTCTTAGTGGCTCAGCTGTTGTATTAGCTGGCTCTTCTTCAGTTGCGTTAGCCTCGGGCGTGATTGCGGACACGGCGTCCTTGGCCGATTCGAGGGCGGTCCGGTGAGTGCTTGGAGGGATGAGTTGGCACGGGAGATATCATCTTCTGAGTCGGGCACAATCTTCATTCCTTGCAACTTTTGCTTCTTCAGACTTCTTAGATTGAATGAGAAAGTCTGATACAGCACTTGAGGGAGTTGTCTTCAGCTCATATCATCATCATCCAGCTGCAGGTGATAGTTGGTAGGTAAAGTTTCTCATTTGAGCTTGGTGCGGGGACTTGAGCATCTCTTATTGAAAGATCTCGAAGAAGGTGTCCTGTGGAGAGCGAAGAAAGCGAAGAGAAGGCGGTTGAAGTATCCCATCTGTCATGTGGTTTAAGCTTGGTTGTTCAGCTGGAATACTCCGTTGCGGTGTTGGGGATGATTATGTTCAAGCAGGGGCGTGAACTTCTCTTCCACCGTAAGAAACGACCGCTTGTGGACCTTCTGCTCCTCGGAGAGTGATTACGAATTCTCTCATAATGTCAGCTGGCTTCTCTGCCGTGCTGCACCTTTGACTTGAGTCTTCGGTTTGAAGACGGTGCTTGATATATTTTGTCTCCTCAAGTTGTTTCCGATTCCCGAATTTGGGACGGAGTTAGATGCATCTTTGCTTTGTTTCGCATCTTTTACGTGCCTCTGTGGCGGAGCAAGAGCTTTGACAAGGCTGCTCCTTAATACTCCGGTTTCATCAACATACGGTCCGGGTACGTTGACGTTGATTTTTGCATCCCGGGGAGTTGTGTGTCCCGTTCTCTCTTCTATGTTGAGAGAAACGATGGGGTTGAGGAGGTCTTTTTCCTTTGTCATTCCCGAGAAAGTTTTACGCACCTTCCAGTGGATGACGTTCTTGAGCTTTGCGGTCTCCTCTTGCTGGCTCAGTTACGTCGATGGGCTTCACCTTCTTGGACTTCCGTCTTCTTTGAGGTTTACGAGAGTTAAGCAACTCTTTATCTTGAAGCTTTGACGGATTCTTCGGGTTTGATTGGCTTTGGGAGACATCTTTACGGATTCCATGTTCTTTTTACGCATCTTTTGTTAGTAGAAACAAGTAATACCAATTGATGGAAATAAGAAAGAATGCAAAACAAAACATTCTACGTTGGATGTGTATATCTTCTAGCATATTTAAAGAGATTTCTTGAAAGAATGGACGATCAAGATTTGTACGGTGATAAGAAGATCTACGGCGGAGTGATTCTCGCGTCATGTCAATTTAATGAGCGAGAGAGAACGGTTGAGGCGCTTTGACTTTTGCCTCGAAACTCCCATTATTTAATTCTTTGCAGACTTTTAATTAATATTGATTAGAAATGACAAGATGTGAATTGACGGAAAACAGTTGAGTAGTTGTAATTAACGTTATTTCAAACCTCTCGGTGATCATTGTAGTCGGTGATACTCGGTTGAGTGGGTGTCTTTGGGTCATCGTGGTTCCATTTGGTTCCCTCGGTGAATAATCTTTTCTTTCGGCATCTGGTTTAGATTCATTTGGTCTCTTCGTTCAATTGGGTCTGTTCCATTCAGGTCTGCTTCCGGTAGTGGTCTTCATTCACTGGTCTGCTTCATTCAGTAGGTCTCTGATCAATTTGGTCTCTTCCATTCAGTGGGTGAAGCATCGTCACGGGTTGAGAAGTCCAAGTAATCCGCACGGCATTTTGAATCTTGCTTCTATCGGCGGTTTTGTGAGAATATCGGCCATTGTATGTACGTGTGAATTTTCTCAACAATCACATCCTTCTTTTCTACGTGATCTACGATGAAATGATGTCGTACGTCTACATGCTTGCATCTTGTGTGAAATCTTGGATTCTACGATATGGCAATCGCACTTGAGCTATCACGGAAAATTGGAACTGTCCGGTTTTTACTTCATAGTCATCCGGTGATGTTTCGACGGAGAATTCTGCGAGCGGACTTCCAGTGCCATATATTCTATACATCGTGGAAGTTGCGACGCACGTTTGTTTCTTTGAAAACCATGAGATCAACTTACTTCCTAAGAAGCTGACAAGTTCTGAAGTTGATTTTACGTCCAATCGATCTCCGGCGAAGTACGAATCGAGTAACCGATCAGTATAGATTGTCTTAAGGTACCACGACAAACATTCGAGTTCGCTTTGAGGTATTTGAGAATGTTCTTGGCTGCTTGCATGTGTCTTCCTTTGGATCAACTTGAAATCACACCACCCATTGAAAGAGATGTACGGACGACTTGCTTTGTTAGATACGACGGGGATCCTATTATCCCTCTGTATTTGCTGGAATCAACTGACTTCCCTTCAGTTCCAGGTTCAATCTTCCAGTTGGTGTTCATTGGAATCTTTACAGTTCTGCTTGATTGAACTCCATACTTGGCGATCAAATCTTTCACGTATTTGGATTGATTTATAAAGATCCCTTCTGAAGATTGCTTGACTTGAAGTCCTAGGAAGAAACTCATTTCTCCCATCATGGACATTTGGAACTTCTCTGACATCATCTCTCCAAATCGTTGGCATAAGAAGCTTGATCTTGATCCAAAGATGATGTCGTCTACGTAGATTTGAACAACCAGGATATCTTCTCCAGACTTGATGGTGAAGAGAGTTCTGTCTTGCGAGCCCTTTTTGAATCCTTTGGATAATAGAAAATTTGACAGAGTGTCATACCAAGCTCGAGGTGCTTGCTTTAATCCATAAAGAGCCTTCTTTAGTTTGTAGACTTTATTTCCTTCTACTTCGAATCCTGGAGGTTGTTCAACGTAGACATCTTCTTTGATTTCTCCATTTAGGAATGCACACTTCACATCCATTTGATAGACTTTGAATTTGTGATGTGCTGCAAAGGCGAGAAATAGTACGATTGCTTCCAATCGTGCTTGGAGCAAAAGATTCTTCGAAGTCAATTCCTTCTGCTTGAGTGTAGCCCTTGGCAACGAGTCGAGCTTTGTTTCGATGACGACTCCCGGGGTATCCAACTTGTTCTTGAATATCCATTTGAGTCCTATGACTTTGACTTCTTGAGGTACGTCGACTAATTCCCGGACACGATTTACGAGGAATTCGTTCGGCTCTTCTTGCATGGCATTTGTCCAAGGCACACTTTTCAAAGCTTCGAGAATTGATTGAGGCTGCGGCACTTGAGCTACGTAACACGCCATTAGAGCCGTGTCTTCATTATAGACCGTCGATTCTAGCTCTGCGAGAGTTGTTGTGTCGGTACCTCTTGATGATCCGATGAAGTTTGAGCAAGCGAGCTTCTGGTTTTGACTTGGTCGAAGGTTACTCCAATGATTGCCGATGATGGATGATCTTCAATCCATCTTCTCCTCTTACGAATTTCTTCTTCCGAGTTGATTGATGCTTGAAGTGGCTAAATTTCGTACGTCTTGGAGTTGTTACGGAGTTAAATCTTGAGAGTTTGGCTCTCTTTGATTTGGATTTTGAGATGTCTGTAGAGGCTCGGTGGAGATGGAGCTGGGGACTCGGTGTGTTTGGATTTCAGTGATGATGTTCCCTTGATTTGGCGTTGAAGCTTCTTCTTGATTTCAATTTGGTGGAGCTTCTTGGTTGATTTGACTTTCCTCCTCGCTCATTGTCCCAGTTAATGGTTCGGCCGGATTCCGATTCTATTCTCTTGAGCCCTTGTTTGAATCAATCTTGAAGATTCTCCTTTGCTTCTTCGTTTGATAGAATCTCTATATTCGAAGGAGGATTCGTCAAAGGTAACATGTGGAGTTACTTCGACCGTTTGAGTTCTTCGTTGAAGACTACGTATGCTTTACTCACGGCGGAGTAACCAAGGAATACTCCTCGGTACGTCTTTTCGTCGAACGTCTTGGTATGTCTTCCCATTATTGAGAATGTGACATTTGGATCCGAATACCTTGAAATATCCAATGTATGGTATTCGTTGTTCCATAGCTCATACGGTGTCTTTCCTTGTCTTGATGTGAGTAGGGAGCGATTCGAGTGAAGCAAGCCGTGTTGTTGCTTCGGCCCGAACTTCTTTGGAATGGCGAGCTAGCTAACATTGAGGTAGGCTGGCTTCCTTGATAGTTCGTTTCTTCGTTCTGCTACACCATTCTGCGAGGTGTGCGAGCTGCGGATGTTTGGTGTTGAACTCCGTTCTTCTCGCAAAAATCATAAATAGTTTCATTAAGAAACTCCGTTCCACGATACGATCTTATTGCCATTATCTTGCACTCATACGTGTTGATAATCTTTCCGGCGGGACGAGCGGCTTAGTTCTCGTTTCGCTCTTACGGTACAAGAAAGATACCCAAGTGAATCTTGAGAAATCATCCACAACGACAGTATATTTTACGCCATTGAAGCTTCTTTGGAGTAAGCTGGACCAAAAAGATCCATGTGAAGAAGTTGAAGAACTCGATCGGTTAGTGGTGGCTTGAGAGAGAATGAAATTCTTGTTTGTTTTCCTTGTTGACACGCGTTGCACATATGACTTTTGTCATATACTTGATACGGAATTCCATTAGCGAAATTTGGTTCCTAGCCGGTTGTTGATTGTCTTGAAGTTGAGATGATTCGGCCGTACGTACCCACAGTGGTGACTTCATTCTTCTTTTTGATACAAGACAAGTCTCCGGAGGATTTCTTTGTTCCGATCGGCGAAGTACATATTTCCTTCTCTTTTCCCTCTTAGGAGTATCTGCTTGGTTTCCACTGTGCTTCCTTTGTGCATCCTGTGCATCAAACTTAACGAGAAAAACCGTTGTCGCGAGAATTGGCTAATGGAAAGCAAGTTATGTCGCAATCCTTGTACATAAGAAACATTTGGGATTATAACATTTCTAGTTTTAAATGTACCATAACCTTTGGTTAGGCCTTTGGAGTTGTCACCAAATGTTACTTGTGGACTGTACGCTCGATATACTCACGGAGTAGATGCTTTAGGTGCGTCATGTGCTTGGAACATCCTGTCCAAGTACCGAAAGCGTTCTCATCGACTCCTCGGAGATGCGTCGATTCCTTGCAACCTAAACAAAAAGTTAAAATTCAGGTACCCAGTTTTAATTGGGTCCTTGTGGGTTAGACATAGATCCTTTGACGACCCGGATACGCTTGATGACTCGAATTGGGTCATTAGATCGATAATTCTTCCAGTAGTCGATATACACATTCATTGTATTCTTCTTTTATTCTTTGGCGAGGTCTTGATCTTCGTGTCTTCTTGTTTTGTTGTCTGTATCTTGTTTGATTTCCAGCTGTGTGCCTAGGCGAGACGTTCCTTTGTCTCTGCTTTGTCTACGATCTTGTGTTGGAAATGATTATCCAGTGATACTCGTAAGAGTGGTATCCAGTGGGTATCTACGATATCTTGGTTGATATCGATCAACGTCTTTAGTCTTGTGGCTGGTATACGTAAAATCCGGCTTGTGGTCTTTGTTGAGGTTGAGCACGTTCTTTGTACGAAATTTGAGCTTGAGGTTGCCGCACGGTGACCTTCTTGTTGTCTGCTGTGTTCTCGACGGAGTTTGAGGCCATTTCACGGTGTTGTTTGACGTCTGCTTTGTGTCCTCAACGGAGCTTGAGAATTTTCACATTGTTCTTCCCGGCCTTTCTTTGTGTCCTCGATTGTTGATCTTTGAGGTTTGCTAAGGTTGAAGGTTCATTTGCTCGTACAAACATGACCTTTGTTCCTTTTGTGGAGGCAATGTTTGAAGCATCTTTTGATTCGTTGTATCCCGATCCCGCTCTTAGTCTTTCTTTGAATGGCCGAGCACTAATGATCTCGTCCATTGTTGACGTGGCTTTGATGAGAGCTACTATCTTCTTAGATAGTACCTCTTCGGTGCTCTTCGGCTCGATGATCTCGGTGACTTCGCTTTCAGATTCGGTGTGACCACTTTCCACATCTTATCAATTTGTGTCTTCTCGGTGTTGACTTTCTTCATCGAGTGATCTTGTTTCACTATTCTGTCTTTTAGTGAAACGACTTCCTGTTGGAGGCGAGTTGTATCGGTGTGTACGATACTTTTGTCTTTTCCGGTTCTATCTTTAGCTCGGCATTCTCACGCATAATGACGTCAAGGATCTCTTGAAGCTCCTTGGAATCGTTCATTACTTTCTCTGCAAACTCCAATCGGGTACTCCGGATTCGAGTCTGTGTAGAGTGTTCGTGTGATGGTGAGGTGTTAGATAGATTTAGAGTTCGAGATGTTACCTCATCTTCATCGATGCCGTCTGTTTGTCCCGTGAAGCAAGTATCCCAATCGGGTTCATGATTGGCCATCGAACTTCTTATAAAGTACGAAAATGGCATATCATCCATTTTATTGCACTCCGATTCTTCATCGGCAATATAAGCTCTCCTGCGGTCATGCCTTAGCCTTTAATTGGTCTTTATCTTTCTTGGACAACTTTGGACAATCTTGTCGGTAGTGTCACAGTTCCTTGCGATTGAAGCAACCTTCTTCGGTTCGTTTGTCGGTGACTTCTCATCGATTCTTTGCGTACTTATCTCTGTAATTCTGAAGAACTTCTTGTATTTGCCCTTCTTTGGTGTTGAGTCTGTTATAACTTTTCACCATCATGGCAATTTCTTGAGTAGCTCACTCTTTGCTCATATCCTTTTTGTCCTTCTTCATCTTGGAGGACTCGGTACATCTTGGCATGGTGACTTTTCGAGTTGGCTCTGAAAGCTATTTCTTTTGGAGGCTAGGGTGAGTTCTCCGTCATTACATGCCTTGAAGATTCTTCTTGAGTGATCTTCAAGTTGTACTCGTTGGCTTTTCGGAGTGAGAACAATCTTTACGTAGATAGATCACCCAAGTCACTTCGACTTTGGTGAACTACCTTGTAAGTGTTCCATTCGGTGAAAGAGTGAAAGAACCTTTAGATTCTTTTCCCACAGGGTATACTTCCCGGTTCGATTGTCTCTATCTCAATGACTATGTTTGAGAACCTTAGCTCCATCGCTTCGATGGACTCGTTGGCTATTGCTTGAAGTTGTCAAATTTTTGGCACGCTATTGTGAATTTGTTTTCTTTGATCTCTTCGATCCTTCACATAGCTTGGCGAGTGTTTCCCACATCTCTTTGGCTGTCTCGCAATTGATGATTTTGCTCGGAGTAGGCGTTTGAGGCTTGTTGAAGAGATGGTGTTCCTTGCGAAGGTATCCGAGACGCTTGCTTTCGCTCTTCGGAAGAATATTCCTTCTTTGGCTTGAGAGTTGGCCGGTATTACGGTTGTCCTTCTTGAGCGGTACAAGTTCATTTCCGTGTTTATAAATGAGGATGGGTCCGTACGAAATGACGTCCCACATCATATCGTGATGCGCGCACGGAAGCTTTTCAATCGAATTTCCAGATTGCATAATCATCAGCGAGAAGTTGGGAAGGTTCTGTTAAGATAGGAATCCATGAAGAGATGTACGAATGCACTAGAGTGAGTTTTTCGAAAAACGGATGCATTCGATTGACCACGACGCGAGTGTCAAGAGAGATCTCTTGATACGAAACGGTGGTCTTTTGAACCAACTTTGCTCGATACCAATTGATGGTCCACGAAATTTGGGTACTTGGTGTAGAGGGGGGTGAATACACCAAGTAGATTTTTCTAAACTTTTGTCAAGTTAAAACGGAGTTGAGTGAGAGCTCGGTTATTGATCCGGTGGGGAGGGTCGGTGGGTAAACAACTCGGTGGCGGTGCGGAAAGTGGTGGTTTGAAAACTTTAGCTCGATTACTTAGAAAAACTCGGTTGAAAATATTAACTTATAGTTTTCGGCTTAGTCGAGTTATGCAACTTTTCGAGAGACACGAGTGTCTTTGGAGATCGAGTTTGTGTGTGCGATTTTGAGCAAGTATGCAATGATATGAAGGCGTTAGTACACGGTGAATATAAATCAAACGTAAAGAGAGAGAGAGAAACACGCGAGTTTTTACGTGGTTCGGAGTAACACCTCCTACGTCCGCGACCGGGTTTGCGGTAATCCACTACCACTTGGTTTCCAAGTACCAAGCAACTTCACAACTCTAACCCGTGTGTTCCAACGGTTGCGGGCCTTTGTCAAGCCTATACACCTTCGGTTGCGGGTGCGAAGAACCTATCCACTCGAATTACGCGCTTCGAGCAAGCGTACCTTTACCTAACCTTTACGGGTTTGGGTTTGGGTATGGGGTTCCAAGCGTGAACGAGTTCTTACAATTAAGAACTTCGGAGAGATGAACTCGTTCGAAATCTAGGCTTTAGATATACAATGAGTTTGGCCTAGGGAACGGACGAAAAACTATGCGGTTTCTTAACTAGAAACACTTTAAGATAAAGTGTTCTTTGATCTATGTAGAAGCTTGGGAGCTTTTGAAAGAATAAGGAATTCGAAAGTGAAAGCTTGTAGAGAGTTTTTCGTTTTTGATCTTGAGGTTGAAGACGGGTTTATATAGGTAGAGATTCAAGACTAGCCGTTGGAGGAGCCGTTTGAATCTTACCTACTCTTCTTAAATACAAGATCTGTCGTTGGGCGTATCTGCACCTGTCTTTATTTGTGTCACGTCCTAGGTTACGAAGTCTAGGATGCGATCTGCGATCCTCGTTGGTCGAGGTAGGTTGACTTATACGATTCGGGATCTTCGCCTTTGGAGGCGGCTTTTGAACTCGGGCTGGGTATCTCGACGTGGAGTCTTCGGAGATAGTTCCTTTGTTCTGCAATTTGGACCAGTGTGTTTTGAACTCGGCTCGAATTCTCTTCGGCTTGATCGAGGCTCTGTTGGATCACTCAGTGAAGGTTGACGCCTTCTTGTCTTTTGCTAAGTGACTCATTTGTGAACACGGTAGGTTAATTCTTGTCTTCCGCTAGTGACTCTGCTTGTAGACACGGTGGGTCATTCTTGTCTTCCGCTTCCTTAACCTGTAAACTTAGAATATCTAAGGCTCAAACAGGCGAGCTGGAAAACACTATTTAGGTTGGCGTGATCATCTATTCGGTTGGAGAATCAGTTGGGTTTTGGTATCAAATCGAAACCTTATAATTTTCCCAACAGACCCATTTAGACCGAAAGAAGACGACGAAGATATTTTAGGACCAGAAGTTCCTTACTCGCAAATCACATCCAATTGGAGCACTACTTTATCTCGCAAATTGCACAAGGCCTGACATTGCATTTGCGGTTAACTTGCTAGCAAGGTTCAGTGCTTCTCCTACACGAAGGCATTGGAATGGTGTTAAACATATATTTCGTTATCTTCAAGGTACAAAAGATCTTGGTTTGTTCTATCAAAGAAACCAAGACATGACATTGGTAGGCTATGCGGATGCTGGTTACTTATCCGATCCCCATAATGCTAAATCTCAAACTGGTTATGTTTTCCTCTGTGGTGGTACAACTATTTCTTGGAGATCTGTTAAACAGACTCTAGTTACTACATCATCAAACCGCTAAAGAATGTGCATGGTTAAGGTCATTGATACAACACATTCGCGGATCTTGTGGTATTTCGAATGATAAATCTCCCACTGTCCTATATGAGGACAATGCTGCTTGTGTTGCACAAATGGATAGCGGGTATATCAAAGGGAATTTAACAAAACATATATTACCTAAATTCTTTTACCCGCATGAACTCCAGAAGAGTGACGAAATTAAAATAAATAAAATTCGCTCTAGTGATAATCTGGCAGATTTATTCACAAAATCCCTTCCTACGTCAATTTTTGAAAAACACGTTCATAATATTGGAATGCGTAGGCTTAGTAGATTATTAGCTTGAGGGGGAGCGAATTCATTACGCCTTGAAGGCTTATTTTTGTTGTACTCTTTTTCCCTTACTAAGTTTTTCCCAATTGGGTTTTCTTAGTAAGGTTTTAATGAGGCAACAAATGCAACACAACTTTATACATATCACATGTACTCTTTTCTTTGACTGTTTTCTCCCACAGGGTTTTTCAGCGAGGCTTTTTAACGAGACATGAATATAAGCAAGTAATGTCAAAGGGGGAGTATTGTAAATAATATTATTTTTATATTTGTACATTACTTATTTATATATATATATAGATATATATATATGATAGAACAGTTTTACGGTGGTTAATGAGAATACAGAATCTGGTTTTCTCTCTATTATTTTATTCTCTTCTCTCCGTATCTTCTACTCTTTACTTTTGGGAATTGCTTGTTCAAGGAGATATTACAACAATTTCGACATTTAACGCCCGGAAAGTGATAGTATTATTTATTTATTGATAAATTAAACTTATTTCTTTCTAAATATTAATTGCGTGTATATATTTAACGAATGGGGTTAATCTTAAACCTATGACCCATCAGTGATCAGTGTATGTAGACGTATTAGAGGGATCAGTAATAAAAAAAACCATGAACCAGATTTTCTGATAAAAAATAATGATATATATTTATGTGCGCGTGTGTGTGTGTTTTCCAATGAACATAATTTAAGTCTTGCAACATCACGAAATTAAATAATAATCTGAACCATATTATATATCATCTAAACAGATAAGACCAAAGCCAAAAGTTTACCATTTATTTTTCAAAATTTTCTTAGAAATTCTTAATTCATATTTTTGTTTTTGTAAAGAAGATAGTACATATTTTATTTCGGCTCGTTTGATAAATCATTTCATATAGACTTTCCGGCCATAAACTTTTGTAAAAATAAATTTTGAAAAAGTCACATATTCGAAAAGTAAAAAGGATGCAACTTTGTTCTTTTTGAGATAAACTTTTTTTTTTTTTTAAGGGCTGAGATAAACTTTAAAATGTATTAACCCATATAATACTGCTCCCTCCGTTCCGCTATTAGTGGCTCGCTTTCTTTTTTGGATTGTCCTGCTATTAGTGGCTCGAATCCAAAATGGTAAAAATTAACCTTTTAAAAAGTATGGACCCTACTACTTTTCTATCTTTTACATCTTATTCTTAATTCTCGTGCCCAAAAAGTATGAGCCACTAATATCGGGACGGAGTGACTAGTAATTTTTATTCAAATATAATGTTTTAAAAAAAAAACTCTCATAGTAGATAAGGTTAGGCAGACGCAGGCTCCATGCTGTATATTAGATTAATAACATACGACAAAATAAAAAGTATTTAAAATTTAAAAAAATCAACAAATCACTAATCATTTAATAAAGTTCACTATTATTTTAACTTTAGGAGGAAGTGAATAAATATTCACTCAACAAGAATATTGTAGATATTTCTCTCAATATCCATGCAACAACCAGCAATTATGAGGGATGGGATGGGGTTTTAAATTATATATATTTTTGTCGACACATTTAAAAACAATATTTAAATTCGAACCACTCAAATTCTGTTGATCCTGTATAATTTTAAATGTTCAAAAATTAGTATTTAATTTTTATCTTCCAATTGCAGTTTGATTCCCAGAATTCGGAATTTGTAGCCTCCATTCTGGAATTCAATTCAACCCAAGAAAATTCTTGTTTTCCAACTACATAGTTAGGGATATCAATTCAGCTCGAATTCGATCAAGTAAATTTTATTTAATAGAAGTTTAAAGAAGCCCAATGAGATATCTTTCAAATAATTTTAAACTCCAACAATAGCATATTTTACTCGACTCGACTCAATTTCATGAATAAGAAAGTGATATTTTCTAAAAAAATGGCTATCACGACTGGCACAAAAATGCAATGAACTGCATCAAACATACCAAAATTGATTTGTTAGCCAAAGCATCAGAAGAATATTAGCAAACACAAAAATAAAATAATAATAATAAATAAAATTAAATTAAAAACACACACACACGCATCAAATATGAAGAGGAAGCAAATAGCAAGATACCAAAAATTTAGTTTTTGATATTCATAACGAATAGAAAGGTAAGAAATGTTGACATACCAAAAAAAGAAGACAGCCATAGCTGAGCTTCTTGCAAAGGTTTGCAGTAACTGTATGTTTGCACTGCTCTTTCTCAATGCTTCACATATCAGTCAGTCAAATGTACACCTGAAATGGGCATGGCTGACTATGCAAAAAACGAACTTTTATCGAACCAAAAAACTGCAATTTACACGTCTCAAGACTCAAACAAACCTATCTGCTATTCGAATGAGGTTTCTTTGGGGAACGAAAAATCGAACCAGCACCAAACCTATTAGCAACCGGCCCATACTCTGACTCCTCATCGTCACTGTTGATGTTGCTTGGGCTGCTCCTGTTCTGTATACCTCTACGTTGGAGAAGAAAGACGTTGAAGTAGTAGCTTACCAAAGCTTCCCTTCCCTTCTTAGGAAAATGCTTGAAAAGTTCATCCCAGAAGTATTTTTCTGATGACAGTGGATTGGACTGCACTATATGGTGGAACTTGTTCTGGTCTTCTTTCGACCAAGCGTACGCGACGTCCTCTCCCATAACGTCAACTTTCCATAAATAGAAAGCGGAGCCCAATTCAAGTTTCACTTTCAGCCTTTTCTCCCTAACATGGAACCTGGCACAATCAAGAGAGCCTACAAACTGACAACCACAAGATTCTTGTCTTCCCTTACCAATACGGTCTCGTTCAATTAGGCTTTTCCGTTTCTGTTCTGCTTTATCCAACGGCCAGATTGTCGTGCCTAACCATTTAGATTCGCTTTCATAATCGTCTCCCTGAAAATCGGGCAAATCTGCTTGATGATGTGAGCCTATGGGGATTCGCTTCTTCCTGTAGTTGCTCAAATAGGTAGGGGAGTCGGCTGTTGAATCGGACTGTTTGTCAGTGTTATCCTCGTCGGTCTGAAAATCTGAGGAAGATGATTCGACACCACCCCGTTCTCTTGGCTTCCGAGAAGGATCCTTGGAGGAAAGGATCCTCTGGCTGCATCTTAACCTTTCAGAACCACATTGGTCGTCTTCGTACATGCTCGGGTGCATCTTTTGCTTCTTCTGCAAGGTACGAGGAAATTGTTTGAATCAAGAGAGTGATATATATATATATATTATATATATGCTTATGCAATTTCCCCTAGCATTTTGAATAAACAAGGGGTGCTGCAAATGCAGAAGAAAAACCTTAAAGTAGTAACTGCTAAAATATAGAAAAACAAGGAATTTTTTATGAAATTTTATTATGTGAATTCAATTATTACTCGTCTCATAGCAGATCGAACTAAAACTTTTATCCTAGTACTTGATTTTATTAGCCAAAGTTTCCAAAGATCCAAGTAAATTTACCCGACTCTTCAACTTGACATGAATGTTATCGAAGGGCTAACCTGTATAATCAATAATGCACACAATTCACTCTTGAAAACACACAATGCCTCTACATGACAATATGCAATTGGGTTAGTGGGGTTTCGCCACATCTTAACATAGAACACATAAGTTATTTAGATGAAATTCTACTCACTAGATGCTTGCTAACAAAAGGAAACTCGCCTCGTTACCATTTTCACAGAATACGCAAACCAAAGAAGACAAAAATAAAAATAAGATAAAACAGAGTATAATGACAGATTCAAAAGGCTCTAGTGTTCAAAGAGATATTTTGCATATTATTCCAATTGGAAAATAAATCATGTATATCTACACCTTCTTTAGCATTAACAAGAAAATCATAGAACTGATATTAGGCTCAGCTCGAGCATATATAGGAATCTTCGAGCTGCAGTAATTTCTGTCAAATCAACATTGTTCTACTTAGTTAATGACCATGATACAGCTAGAATCATTACATCCACTATTAACATTTCTACTACAATCGACCGCGTCTTATTAATCTTTGCAGCAGAAAACACCCAACAAACAATGTTATCCAAATACAATGTTCCTCGAGATAAGACATACTAAAATAGCTACATATAGCAGCATCTGTGATGTTTTCAGCACCTGGAAATGCAAGCTGACCAACTAACACGTTGATAAACAACAAGGCGAATATAACTATCTTGAACATTATAATGAATATCTCAATAATAAAACAAAGATGGCTGCCAAAGTCAGAAATTTGGGTGGGTGGGGGGGGGGGGTACCGGTCCCACTGGATATAAGAACTCGACTCACAAACACCAGAAACAAAGATGAAGGCATTACCTGATTGGATTTATCATCAATTATAGATGTTTTGTTTACAATTACAACATACCATGCATAATAAAACACTAAACCAAAAATCAACATACCATGCATATTACAACTGGTTATAACCTCAGCATTTCATTATATTTTTTATGCACAAAAAATCAAAGACAAATATGCAGCAGAAAATCAAATCATATATTCATGTTCATTCATTGGAATCAAGTATGAGGATAATATGCAGACCTGCCAAACAGATTGTTGAGACCCTGCATCTGCATTCTTCTTCAAAAGCATCGCCTCACGAACAAGGAGAATTTGCTTCCACGGCAGCTCACTCCCATAACACTTCCACTTCTGCCTTTCAGGTAACGGCTCAACAGCAGGCCCGTCAGGATCTTTTGCAACCTTACCTATCCAACTCAGCATGCCTGTATAGCTCCCTCGTTTCCTTTTCCTACTAACAGTGTCTTCATCCATTCTTAGATCATCACCATTATTCACATTACCACTACCTCCATTTTCGTTGCTCCACTTCCCATCAAAGATCTTAACATCTACATTAAATAACTCCACAGATCCCATATTCTCATCAACACCCCCATTTTCGCTCTTCTTCAATTCTACAAATGCATCATCTTTCTCAACTTTACTTGCCACGCCTGATGTGAAAACCTTCGGATCCGACTCCAACTCCATGAAAAACTGACTAAAATCAGGATACCGTTCTTTAATATCACTCGCTCTATATTTCTCAATCTTCCCCAACCATCTATCCAATGTATCCAAATACTTCACATATACCAACTTCAAAGCAGCTGAAAACCTCAAATCAAGCCCACAATCAGCTGCCACCGAGCTCCACAGCCCGTTTTTCGACACGCTGCAATACCCACCTCTCTTCCTCACAACAATCTGAAGCTTAAGCAAATCAACAGCGTGCCCCTCGCCAATAACAGGCGGCAGCGGCCTCAAGCAAGAAAGGCCGTAAACTTCTTCCAAAAACGCCTTGAGAAATTCATTGAACGACCATTTAACCTCCATATCACCATTGTTTTTTACTCCTAAATCGGATAAAATCTCCGGTTTCTGGGCTTCCTGCGGACAATCTTTCACACAAGACACATCATTCTCTCTCTTCAACCATCCTGCCATTGTTTTTTTTTTTATCTATATTTTCAGACCCTAAAACAAATCAAATCCATTTCATACTGATACATAAACACGTACACAAGTACACACAACACAGCAAAATAAAGGAAAAACCCTTCAAAACAAGAAACACAGAGCGACGGTGCAAGTGTGTGTAAACTCCGAAGAACAGAATAACAAGAAACAAAAAAAAACGAAAAACATGAGAATTTTCGGACCTCAGGCGTTGGATTTCAGATGGGTTTTTGGCGGGACTAAGAGTTGTAGTCGAAATATCACTGGGATGTGAAAAAATTTGTTTTGTTTTTTGTTTTTGCGGCCCTATGCGAAAGAAAATGTTTTTGTTTTTGGTTTTTTTTTCAAGCCCCGCTTCCTTTCTCTCTCTAAAACAGTGGGATAGTAGAGAGGGAAAGAAGGGGGTAGGTTTTGAATATTTGTACAGAAACAGCCCTTATGTCGAAAACCCCCAAAAATAAATGGAGAAATTGATGGGAGGGGTAATTGGGAAGAGAGAGAGAGAGAGACGTACCAGTAAATGAATTTTCAACGAGGGATTAGGGATTTTGATACTCTTCCTATTCTTCAATTCTTGACCTTCTTTCCTTTTTTTTTTTTCTTTTTCTTTTTGCCTTCCAAATTTTGGACCTTTTGCCTCACAATACTTCACTTTTATTCTATTGGTTTTTGGGGTGGGGGTGACTCATATATAGGAAAAAAGGGATTTGGGGGTGAGGAGATTGATTTTTAGGTTTTGAAGGGTTGCATCTTTGAACTTTTGCATTTTCATTTTTTTACTCTATTATTGCTTTGGGGGTGGGGTGGGGTGGGGTGGGGTGGAGTGAGATGGGGGTAGGGCGTAAATTGAAGCGATCTTTTCTTAAATTTAAATGATCTTTTCATATACGTTTGCCTAGAATTCAATCGAGAGATCGAACTGATTATAGAAACATGAGTTTAATTGGTCGATTTATCAGTATGGAAGGGGGGAGGGGTTGAGAAGAAGAGATTTGATGGGGTGTGGGGGTTTTATGGGGGATGAGGGTGAGAGATGGATTATATTTGATTTTGTAGTGTTGTAAAGGAGATGAGTAAGCATTGGTTAATGAGTTGATATGGGTTAACTTAACCATGGTATTCAAATTTTTGGTATATGGTTGGTGTTGGGTTGGGATGAGGTCATTTTTGGAAAATATATACTTTGCTTGGGGAGATGGTGTTGTGTTGTTTCATGGATAACCAAATAAATCTATATTTTTTTTTTATTGGAGAATATGTTTGGTTTATGTAATTATATTTGAAGGTGTGTTTTTTGTTTTGGTTTATTACGTTGGATTTTTTTTCTATTTTTTTTGTAAATATCCATTGGTGAATTTAGATCGAGCTCAAAGTATATTGGATTGAAAAAACATAATGGCCTAATCCAATCCAAAATCTAGCCAGTTTGATTGATAATTTAGTTTATCATCATTAAATAAATTTATAGATATCCACATAATAATTGGTCAGAAATCAATCTGGACCATTAATTTTTATATGTTCATCATAAATTATTTATTTTTATTATATTATGAAAGTATAAATTTGAAATTCGAACTCATCAAATTGTAAATTTGAAATTCAAACTCTCGTACATTGGAAGATTATATCTTTAACTTTGAATGTGATTAATATTTTTAGACTTACATGTGTTAAAAGAAATTAACTACAGATTTGGAGCAATACGAAGTAATCAAATTTATCAAAATTTGGAATTTAGGTGAAGTTATTTAAACCCTAGAAATATGAGGAAAAATAGGTCGAAAACATAAAGGGCCCGCGCACTAAAGTTTTAATCGCAATTGACAATATTTGTATGGTTATTATCTCACTCCATTATTAACAGTGAAAACTCTGAATAAAAATTTGGTCGTTAAATAATTGATTCAGACAATTCCTTTTTTTTTTCCCGATAAATTGTTCATCATAAAAAGTAAAGGAATAAGAATATAGCTTAAGCCCTCTCAAAACAAAAAGAATATAGCTTAAGCGTCTAAACTTGTCCAATTTCCAATTACCCTGTAGTATCTAAAACTTTCTACTCATAGAAAAAATTGCATTCAAGCTAAAGTAAGTTACTTTCCATTTTTAGATATTGCCAAAAACTGCAAACACCATCTTGCCATATTTAAACAAACCCAAACACCAAAACTATCTATATTCCAAAAGTGAATATTACCGGGGGAGAGAGAGAGAGAGAGAGAGAGAAGATTTGAAATAGAATACAAAAACTCATATCTGGTGGCACATGTGTGATTTTCTCTATATTGGTTTGCGTTTGGTCCAGGTATGAGTACCGTCTTACTAATCCGATCTCTTTATATATGTTGGTTTGTGTTTGGTCCGAGTAAGAGACGAATCATGACCCGCTTCACGATCTCACACGAGACTCCCTCCAATGTACCCAATGCAAACAATATATTATGCTCTACGCATGCCCGCCCCATCTGCGCATTCTTTCTGATGCTTGAGCCACCTGCAAATAAAATTCACACAATCATCATCTAATTTCTAATTTTCTTTAATTCGAATTATGTGTTTCTTGTTAGCAATATGCGCCAAATATGCGCCAAATATCAACGGTCCAAATTAAATAGAGACGCAAGACAAGAATCAAGATCATGATAATATGGTAATAGTTACCTCCTCACTCCAGTTTGTTCTCCACACAATCAGCAGTAGAATTACAGTTTGTAGAAAAGTCCCAAATATCATTCCCATCCAAATTCCCTGCATCAATACTTCCATGATCACATGAGAGAGAGAGAGAGAGAGGGTAGGACGGTAAATAAAACCAAACTACTCGTGAACTATTTAGATCTCAGATCTCAAGGAAAATAACTCATTTGAACCGAGGTCGACAATTTTTTTGAGCCGAGACATGGTCGATTAAAGAGGTTCGCAAATATGTTCGAGCTCAAGCCTAATCGAGACTGTTCACAAACATGTTTGCGAGCACTCATAATTGCGAGCCTGTTCGCAAGCCTCCTAAACAAGCTTTTTCAATATTTTTATATTAATTTCCTTTTAGTATAAATTAATATGTTTAAATATCGAGTTCGAGTTCGAGTTCGAGCTTGAGCTCGAACAGTTAAATGAGCCTTTTACAAGCCAAACTTGAACTCGAATACCATGTTGGAGAGAGAGAGAGAGAGAGAGAGAGAGAGTACCTGAACACCTAATCTGGTTTTATAACCAAGAAGAAAACCAACAGGTAGACCTATGATATAATAACAAGTGAGGTTAATGAAAGCAACTAGCCCTTGCCATCCTCCTCCAATGGCAACTCCTGCAAGAATAATTAAATTCGTCCTCGTAAGAATTAATTTTTTTCGACTTCAGCAGTACTTACATATTAATCGATTCGAAACCCCACAGTCGAAAAAAACATAAACCTGATATAACTGGCTGAATGCTGTTGAGCACCATGGTTATAGCAAGGAGATAGGCCAAATCGCCTACTGCTCTCTGCATTGGCTTGCTGTCGGTAAAAAGGATGGCGAAATCGTCCTTCGTTGTTATTATGATCACCATGCTCAACAGCCCTATCATGAGAGATTCGAAGATCGTCACAAAAACAGAGTACTTTGCAGCTCTCGGGTGTCCTGATCCGAGCTCGTTGCTTACACGAATGCTGTGAGAGAGGAACGAACATCAATCAATAGTGAGATTGAAGTTAAAAGGACTAGTCCTTGACGAGGAATAGTGTGTTTTTATCATACTAGAATGGTGAGTGTGACTAGAGGTAGAGCTGTCAAAAATAGGCCGCGGCCTGACCCGGTCTGACGGGCCGTCCTGAGTTTGGGCCTCGAAATTTCAGGCCCGATGGAATTTCAGAAAGATTTAGGCCTCAAAAGGCATGGTGGGCTCAGCTCGGCCCGATCCGGACCTGTTTTTCCAGGAAGACCGACATGCTCGAGCCGGCTGACCCGTTCTTTTGCCACCTCTAACTAGAGGTGTCAAAGTACCAGGCGGACCGATAGGGCACCAACTGAAATTGATTGTGTAAGAATCATGGCTCACAAACCCGACTCCAAAAGCAGGATTTTCGGGACGAATGCATATTTTTTCAGCTGAAATCGATCAATTGTGAGATTGAAGTTAAAAGAATTTAGTCCTTGACGAGGAATAGTATGTTTTCTAGATACGAGCAAAATTGCATGTCTGACTAGACCAAAAATGTTATTGGCCCGGCCCAGCACAAAATCCGATTGGACGGCACCTATTTTGACACCTTTACTTGAAACATGTATAATTTATGCATAAATCTTCTTACAATTTTAAAGAATTTTAATTACAAAAGTAGTCTTATATGTTAAATTACTAAACTATCCTTATAAATTAAAATAACGTACGGATATATAGTTATACCAAAATTTATAAGAATTCACGTTTTTATAACAGTAACAGATACCTTATTGCTGCATTAACTCCAATGAAAAGCATGCCTTCCCATCCATCGAGATTCATGCTAAGACAAAAATCAGAGTTCTTTCTCAGCATCGGCTAAACATCACGACGAAGAATAACAATTCTTGACAAACAGAGACGAAAGAGTTCTTACCAAATGGAAAGGGATCCGACAGCCAGCACAGAATCCTCGAGATGGCCCGTAAGGACGATTATGCTCATGAAGTACCAAATCTCCAAACAAAGCATGATGGCAGAAGAGACGGAGAGTTTTAAAAAATCTCGTATCTCTTTAAAGGCCAGCCAAGACAAGCCGTGCCACGTGTCGTGGCACCACCCGGCAACGTAAGCTGCCTGAGCCACAGCGACGCACCAAGCAGATATGTCGTAGGCGGCTGCTGCTCCTGCTAAGCCCCACTTGAACACTCTGATGAACAGAAATAGCAAACCGACGTGCCAAATTAAGGCGAAGAATCCGACCCAACCTAGGACTGCTACCTTACTCTGAGCTTGTAAGAATTTCTGAGTGGGGAAGTTTATGGCGAGAGAAAACATCTGAGGTATTATATAGCAGGAAAATTTTCCTGCTATATCGGCGATATCATGCCGTTGGCCTAGTAGCTTCAGCAATGGCTTCGAGTAGACGTAAACGGGCAAGAGGCAGATACAGGCTCCGGTGAGAATCAGACACGACCGTTGCATGTAAACTCCGAGCATTTCTATTTCTCCGGCTCCGTACGCCTGCCCACACAACGTCTCCAGTGCACTAGCCATGCCAAGCTGTTCCAACACGAAAAATAATGAAAAAATAATAGAAAGGAAAGACGAGAAAGCTCCGAACCTCGTCACAGTGGAGAAACTAACCAAGAATCCGAACGACAAATTTGCAATGACAGAGAGGGAAATGGCCACGCCGGAGAGCTCGAGATCTCCGATATGCCCTACGAAAATGCTGGTGAATGAATTGATGCCATAGTTACACAGAATGTTAAAGGCAATAGGGGCTGCAATAGACCACAACTTGACTGATTCTACATAGAACAAACTTTTGGCGTCCTCAAAAGTTTCCAAGGGCGGAGAGTCACCCCCCTCGCCAAGAAACGAGGAAGGCGCCTCGTGGAGCATCGGCTGCTCATCAGACATTGATTGGGAATCAGAAAAGGGTCTCGAGATTTCCAAGGCAACCATACTTTCACTCGAGAATGATGATGAGGTTGAAGAGGGTGAGCCATTGCTGTCCAATGCTCCTCCTCCAGCATTTTCTGTAACCTTCTCAATTTTCGAAATTTTTGCTCATGTATGATATTTTTCCTGTCAAAATGGGATTGAAAAAGTTGTGAAAGAGTCAATATTTTGAAAAAACTTGCATGAATTTCTTGAGCATGTTTCTTTTTGTTGCAAATTTATATGGTTTCTGTTATATTACTATCTATAGATAAGGAAATTCTTACAAGTGGTAGGCAGTCTTCTTGCAGCATCAGTTTGGACATGGATTGATCTAGACCTTTGAAGATAGCATATCTGGAGTCAACAGGTCAATGCTGTATATTGCTCACACGTATAATTGAAAAATACTTTTGATTTTTTTAAATATGTATATATGTGTATATATATTTCGGCATGATGCAAATATCAAATAGTACACTGTATTAAGGTTGTGAAACATTATTTGTATAATTATAAATCATTAACTTTTAAAAGATAAATAATAATTCGGATTATTAAAATGTCCTACATATACGGTATATATATGACATGCATGAATATATGATCCATACATGAATACATGAGTTCATACATGTATGTGTGTGTGTGTTTCTGTGTGTGTATGCGCGCGTATGTTTTGTGTATGTGTGTGCGTGTTTGTGTGTGTGTGCAGTGTGCGTGTTTCTTTGTGTGTGTGTTGGAGAAAGAGGGTTGTTTTGTGTGTGGTGTATGATAATCATGAATACTTAGTTATGCATGATAAAATAAAGGTAAGATAGTAATTTTGTAAAATTTTTATTAGTATTTATATTTTAAATATTAATACTTAAAATTTATCTTTACTTTATTCGAATGATTATTTTAACTTTTGGCTTTAGTAAAAATGCATAATGTATATAGTAGTCGTTTGAGAATTGAGATCAGAATATAAGTTTTTATTGTCATAAAACTGGTGGCTATATATATAAGTTTTTATTGTCATATTTAAGGTTGTGAAACATTATTTGTATAATTATAAATCCAAATATACATTCAATAAATACGAGTATAAATATATATATATATATATAAGTAATCATGTGTATACAAGAATAACAAACCATAAGCTACAACCAAAGAAATTTGGAATATACGTAGACTGTAGTAAAAAATAAAAACACACCCTCAAAGCTCCTGATTCATGAACATATAAATGATAACAGAATAAATAATTATTAAGTCATATTTCTCCATGATTCAAGATCTTTACCAACTTTGCTAACCATCTCAATGTTAATTATTCAACTTTTATTATTATTATATTCAATTCTAAAAAAAATAAAAGCATATCCAAATATAAATCTTATCATTTTCTCTCCGATTTTTAATCTCTTTTGTATTGTACTCCCTCCGTCCCGTCATAAGTGGCTACATTTCCTTATTGGGTTGTCCCATCATAAGTGGCCACTTTCCTAATATGGAAATACCCTCTCTCACACAAAAGATGTGGGCTCCACCACTTTTTATCTTTTTACCCTTTAAACACTCTACTCCTAAATACCCGTGCCCAAAAGAAAGTAGTCACTTATCATGGGACGGAGGTAGTACATATTAACTCTCAAAAGAAAATGCAATTTTTTATAGTAACATGTATATTTATTTATATTTATTTTCAATAAATATATGCACAGTTTTATAGTAACATATTTATTTTATTCTCAATAAATATGTAAACTTTTATTTTATTTTTATTTTAATAAATATCATTATAAAAAAAATTCTTTTCATATATTTAGTACTAGATGGTGAATGTTTTGAGTTCCTGCACTTATGGTTATTCCTCCATATTCTCATGATCGAATTCTTTTTTCCCAAAAAAAATGAAAACATATTGTACATGTTCGACTCGACTCAATTCGATTACTAATTACATGAAACTGAAATATCTACTCCATCTATGAATTAATTACAATCTAATTTCAGATTGATTTTTACCATAAGATCATAACAGCATCTTCAGCTAAAGCATAAAGAGTTGAAAGAAGCAATATATATGCATTAGTAAGCTGCTGCAAACAACTAGTTTACCATCTCTCCTTGTGCTGGCAACAATCGTCGTCGCTACCACATCTCACCGGCTTCTCAAAAACGTAGCTCGTCCAATCAAGTCTTTCTAGCTTCCACTGCTAACCCTGGCCATGAAAAGAACAGGACCGATTTCAAATAAAAAAATCCATGGAACTCTTTTTAAAGCACAAGTGAAGCAAACGAAGCTATGAACCTTGATGATTACCTCTTTCAATTGTTACCAATATGTTGTCACTCAACACATGCTAATGCCCTAAAAAGAATTTACTGTGATGATTTGGAATCCTTTGAATCTACGGAGATCGAGGAGTTAGCATCAAAACTGTCAGCATCCTGGTGTGGAACCCTTCTCCCGGAATCAGCCACAACGCCTTGAAAGGACTCACCAGAAACTAATGCTTGAAGCAGCTTCGGAGGTGGTGGAACTGTCACCTCCACCACTCCTTCCAGCATTTTCACCACCATCCCCATCGTAGGTCTAGTAGCTTCATCGTCTTGTATGCACCAAACTGCAACTAAGGCAACACGAGCTGCCTCTACCTCATTATACACGTCGCCAAGCCTCGGATCCACAACTGCTGCAACATTTCCCTCGATTATTTGGCGTGCTGCCCATGGTGGGAAAAACCACTTTTCTTTTTCACTCTCTCCACCTCCACCTGCAGAAGGTGGCCCCTCTACGTTGCGCCTGCCGCCTATCAACTCCAATAATGTCATTCCATAGCTATACACGTCGGCTTTTGAGGTGATTGCAACACCAGAGATCCACTCTGGTGCAACATAACCCCACGTACCTCGCATGGTTGCTAGCACCCTGCTAAAGTCTCTGCCAATCAACTTAGCCAACCCAAAATCAGATACCTTAGCCGAGAAATCTTCCTCTAAAAGGATATTCTCGGGTTTTATATCACAATGTATAATGCAGTTTCGACACTCTTCATGTAAATAAGCAATGCCTCTTGCTGTCCCAACAGCAATCCGAAACCTAACATCCCAACTTAGACTCTGATTACCGTGTTTTAAATACATGCTGAGAGGCCCGTTAGGCATGTAATCGTACACCAAGAGACGATGAGAGTTTTCAGAACAAAATCCTCTTAATCTCACCAAATTAACATGCTGAATATTTCCAATAGTGCACACCTCTGCTCTGAATTCCTTTTCACCACCACCAGGCCTCTCGAGCCTCTTCACAGCCACGGTCGCAGAATCCGACAACACACCTTGAAAAACTGCTCCAAACCCTCCATGACCAAGCTTCACAGAGAAACCCCTAGTCGCAGCATGGAGCTCCTTATAAGAGAACACCCTTAGATTCGTAACTTGGAAGCCACTCTCGTCTTCTCCCTTCCTTTTCATAATCTTTCTCCTTCTCAAGTACAAGTTCACGGTTCCTATACTAAAAATCACAAGAATCCCACATATCATTCCAACCAAAAGAGTCGTCTCTATGTTCTTCTTCTTCTTGCCAGCGCCACTTGTCTCCACCCTCACATATAAACTATCCTTAATAGTACTATCAGAAGTAACATTACGCAAGTTCAAAAGCGAACCATACAAATTCGTGCACAAGTTATTCTCCGAGTTATGATATAAACCTACGCAAGAACAATTCTTCAAGCACGTGCTCTCACACTCGCGCCTACTCCCACTGAACGACACAACCATCGTTCTCTCATGGCTCACAATGCCAACCTCCTCAAACTCATCACTCTCACTACAAGTAGCATCACCTTCGCGCAAACAACCCTCTGCAAAATCATCCTTACTCCAAGAAACACCATCCGACGGCCTAAAACCATTCAAGCATTGACAAGGACTCAAAAGATTGCCATTACACAACCCCAAATTCCCACACAATGCAAAAACTCTACATATATTTTCAGGTTGTGACCAAAAAGTGTTCCACACTTCACTCTGTTGGGTCCATGTAAACTGCTTCAGCTGCCCCATATGATCGAGGACGAACCTCGTCAATGGAGGCTTTTGGCCACTCTCCAATGGCACCTCCGTGTACCCGAAGATTGCCATTGGAGTATAAGGATCTAGAAATTCAAACCTATATATGTATGGAATTGTCATTTGAGGCACACCAGCAAATGCATTTTTACTCCAATTACCAGTAGTCCAATATGTATACGAATTAACCATACCAACACTATCATTATCATTACTGTAAAAAAGCGCAATTTCACCATAATAAGGTGGATTCAACCTCAGAGAATACCTGCCCGGAGCAGGATCAACTGAGCTTCTCCAAGCAGTCAGCCGCCGCTCCGCCGTCAAGTTCATGCCGGGAAGCCACGTGTCCGTCGGAAAATCGAAGCTCCGCCACACAATCCGGCTATCACTACTCATCAGCAACAAATCCCCTTGCTCCGACAACATCAAATCACTTGCTTTCTCGACATTGTTCGATTCCCATATGATGTTTCTTGAATCTTGGTCTACTACAGCCAACTTCCCGTCGTCGGTGATTTCTGCAGCCGCAGACGACAAATTCTTGATGGGTTCTTCGCGGTTTGCAACCCAAATATTCGTCGGAATCGGGATTGAAGCATACCAAATCCCAAAATACCAGCTGACTTCATCATTCGGGGAGAAAAAACCCACCTCAAAAGTCTTGTTTTCGCTTGAAACGGTGGAGTTTCCACTCAGAATCACCTGAAATTTCCGCAAAGATTCCGACTTTTTGCTAGAATCGGTGAAATTTTGGACCTTATTTAAAAATTGAGTCGAATTTATCACTGATTCTGATTCTGAAGCAAGAGCAAGAATATACGATGATAAGAAACAAATTAGAAGAAATTTGACTGCTAAATGCATTTTATTTACTGACATTTTCAACCAGGCTGAAGTGAAACAGCATTCTAGTTGCTGAAAATTGGACTCAAAATTCAAAAAACAGCATTTTTTTGGGGGTAGGTTTAAGAAAATAGTGGGATTTTAATTTTACTTTACTATTTTATTATAACTTTGTTTTCTTGGATATCCGACTCTCTGAAAAGCTGCCGCTCATGGACAAAAGAACAAAAACAAAAACAGAGGTCAAGGTAGTCGAAATTACATATATGTCCTTGCTGTTTTGTGCTGTAATAGCTGTAATTTCGCTGGGTTTTGCGAGGTTAATTTGGTAAATATTGAGGTATTCAATAATAGAATATATCTTGAAGAAAGGAGGATGTTGTGGGAGACAGGCGATCTTGGATTCCCATGCAGTTTTGACTTCTGTCTTCAAACAATTATTTTTATTTGCTTTTCATATGAAAACATTTTTTGTAATGATGCAAAAAGTTTATGAGTAAAGAATGCTAGTACTTCTTTTTAGGAGACAATGTGTGAAAAATAACTATTTTTAAAAGACAATGATAAATTTTAATCATTAACTTTTAAAAGATAAATAATAATTTGGATTATTAAAATGTCCTACATACACGATATATATATGACATGCATGAATATATGATCCATACATGAATACATGAGTTCATACATGTATGTGTGTGTGTGTTTCTGTGTGTGTATGCGCGCGTATGTTTTGTGTATGTGTGTGCGTGTTTGTGTGTGTGTGCAGTGTGCGTGTTTCTTTGTGTGTGTGTTGGAGAAAGAGGGTTGTTTTGTGTGTGGTGTATGATAATCATGAATACTTAGTTATGCATGATAAAATAAAGGTAAGATAGTAATTTTGTAAAATTTTTATTAGTATTTATATTTTAAATATTAATACTTAAAATTTATCTTTACTTTATTCGAATGATTATTTTAACTTTTGGCTTTAGTAAAAATGCATAATGTATATAGTAGTCGTTTGAGAATTGAGATCAGAATATAAGTTTTTATTGTCATAAAACTGGTGGCTATAAATTTCTTTCGAAATGAATATTTTAAGCTTTACTCTGTATATATCTATATCTATACCTATTATAAAAGTGTCTTGTTTACAAAATTTGATTTACCTATTATATCTCTATTATATTTATTAATTAAGGGCAATAGTGTAATAATATATTTTATATATTTAGCAAAAATATAATAGTCATTAGATAACAAGAATTCTCAAAGGTAAAAAAGATCACCGTTTGACGTGTAATATTATATTTTATATATTTAGAAAAAATATAATAGTCATTAGATATATTAAAATATTATATTATATTGACAAGAATTCTAAAAGGAAAAAAAAGCACACCATTTGATAAAAAATATAAATATAATAGTCATTAGATATATATTTGCTAGAATTCTAAAAAAAAAAAAAAGTGTCTTGTTTACAAAATTTGATTTACCTATTATATTCCTATTATATTTATTAATTAAGGGCAATAGTGTAATAATATATTTTATATATTTAGCAAAAATATAATAGTCATTAGATAACAAGAATTCTCAAAGGTAAAAAAGATCACCGTTTGACGTGTAATATTATATTTTATATATTTAGAAAAAATATAATAGTCATTAGATATATTAAAATATTATATTATATTGACAAGAATTCTAAAAGGAAAAAAAAAGCTCACTGTTTGATAAAAAAATATAAATATAATAGTCATTAGATATATATTTGCTAGAATTCTAAAAAAATATATATATTTATTACAGATATATCTAACTTGAAATCAAGACAATAACTTTTACTTGGTCTGAAAACAAAAATAATAAATCTAAAATCAGGACGATAATTTTACATTCCAATATTTAAACTGAGTTGTAGAGTATGTATACACTATGGAATGGAATTTGAGCTAAGGTGGATTTTCAGATTATTTAAATTGAACAGTGAGATTTCTGGTTGAAATGGGATGGATGCTGAGATGACGTGAATTTTTTTTTTTTTTGGGGAAGAGATGACGTGAATTTTAATTACTCTTCATGTTTAGTTAGATCTACAATATCCTAAATAGGACTACAAAAATTCGGTCCTTATCCATTCTACTAATTTTTAATTATACTAAAATTATTTAATTTTTATAAGGGAACTATTTAATTTAAAAATTATTTAAATTTTAAATAAATAATATATTCATAATAATATATTCACTTATGTCTAAGTAATATCGTATTCAAATAATATACAATCTATTTTAGATATAGTCAGTATCACTACAATTTATATAAAATATATGGCAAAATATACAAAGTTTGCCCAATAAATTTACAATGTGATAATATTAGCTTGATCTATGCATAATTATAAATTTACATTTGAAAATGACAATGGATCAATTCGATATGCATGTGAGGGCAGTTGCAGAGATCAAGGAACGAAATATAAATTTCGTTACATGGGTACCTTCATAGCAAAGTAATTTACAAGGTCAATCTATTCGATTATCAGTGCAAAACATCAAAATTTTCTTCTTAAAAATTACTTCTAATATTTGTTAATTACTTCTCATTATAGGTCATCTTCAATGCTCATCACAAAATTAGAGCCGCTTCAACACAAAAATACAGTAAAAATAGTAATTCATCTCCCACAATATGATCTATTTTTACACAATAAAACGAATATTCTACGTTTATTTGTTTGATCTTAAAAATATGAATAATTTATCAGAATAATAACCTTAAATCATTACATTAATATACGAATTAAAATTATAATATAAATAAAAAACGAGATGAGACGAAGATTGAGCCTCATAAAATCCCTCAAATGAGTAGGAAAAATGAGTTATTGTTCTTTATTTTTATTATTATTATTATTATTATTATTATTATTATTATTATTATTATATATACGACATATATATATTCGTATGTGTATTATGCAAATATCTTTTATTTATTATTTTAAAAAGCTTAGTATATCTTGTGATAAATACTCATATAAATAATTTAGCTAGAAGGAATATATATAGATTCCATATTTTTATATAGGATTACAGTGCAAATACACCTCCAACATAGAACCCAAAAGTACGAATATATCCTCAATGAAATTTTAGGAGCTATCAGCAGTCCAACATACCATAAGTAGTGCAGATCTCGTGTAATGGAATCGTTGACACTATTTGCTACAGTTTATGTAGAATGCTCCGTAGATGAGTATATTTAGTCAATCAGTAAGGTAAATTGTAAATTAATAATTAAAAGTTAATTATTAAAGTATTTCTTATAAATTACAACATTATGTAATTTTAACAAGTTAATTAATTTTTTAGGGTGAAAAATGAATTTATATACTTTACAAGTCCGAGCTCACAAATATCGACTTAAATACATTTTATGACAACACTCAAGAATGCAAAAATTGATTATAGAGGGATTCTGAACATTGTCGTGAACGTCATCCAAAAGATAGAAATATGGACAAGATCCATATTACAATGATTGAAGAGATAAAGTCAATTCAAGATGAACAACATAAAAATTCAATTAAAAATCCTAAATGACCTAGAGTTGGACAAAGAAAAAAACCAACTACAAATTTGTAGCCAATCGAAGTACAATTATGCATATGTTCATTTTTTAAATATAATTTCGCTACATATTAAGAATGACAGTTTGTTAAAAGTAAGGTTTTTCATGAATCCATCACAAGAAAAAAGTTAATATATATCATATCGTATTGGGTCTGAAGGTTTGGTTTTTTCCTTCATCCTTCTAGACAAATGTATAGATTATACTATAATAGATAATCAGTAATAATTTTTTTGAGTGAATTACATGAGGAGTATATATATATATATATTATCAAATAAATCACTATTTAGGTAGGACCTCTAATCCATACAGTTATGGGACAACTACACCACCACACAAGGTCGAATCACTACATCACCAAACAAGGTGGGAATATACTACAGCAAACACAGGTGGGATTGAACCAAAACCTCTCACTAAGGAGAGACTTTGCATCCAATAATGCAATTATGTATGTGACACAAAGCAGCGTTGTCAATCATCAAAATTGAATAGATTAAAGTTTAACTAATTATTCTTCAAGATTATAATTCTACTCTTTTATAGAATCTATTACTAATACGAAAATAAAGTTGCCCTTCCACGGTGCTCCGTTCAGATTTTCCTTTATTCTGGTAATTTGTCTAATTTTAATTCATATATATTCTAATTTTTATTTTTATTAATTAAAATTTTATTAATTTCATATTCTTGAAATATCACATGTTTATCTATTAATCACATCTCATATTTATCTTTCCCTCTATTTAATTAATTTCTTCGATTATGCATATTAAAATAATAACAATTTCAGAATGCATTCTTATAAATCATTATTTTATACATTCTTAATTCATATATAATAATCTATAGAAAATTTGTAAATGAAAATCTCTATGAAGACTAAATAAATATATTTAATCAACATGTTTATATGGAATCCTTTTCATTTTTCATTCATGATTTTCTAAAAACTTCGATTAGTGCTTTCTATATTATATATACATTGAATCAAATGTGGGATAGGTAGCTAAAGAAAAGAACAAAAAAATTTGAAGATGTAAATATATTTTGTCCACATTTTGGCAAAGATTAGAGATATCGATTAAATATGAACTAACGAGACGGTTCAGATATACTTAAAAAGAAGGATTTTTACTAATTTTAATTAATATTAACTTTGTTTAGATTTTTATCGAGTAATTTACCATAAACCAACAAGACGGTTCAAATAATATAGAAAGAATGATTTTTACTAATTTTAATTAATATTACTTTGAAGATGTAAACATTTTTTCCGTATTTTGGCAAAGATTAGAGATATCGATTTAGCATGAACCAACAAGACGGATCAAATATACTTAAAAGAAGAATTTTTACAAATTTTAATTAATATTAACTTTGTTTATATTTTTATCGAGTAATTTAGCATAAACCAACGAGACGGTTCAAATAACATAGAAAGAAGGATTTTTACTAATTTTAATTAATTTTACTTGGAGTGTTCATATTTTTATCGAGTATTACTCAACGAATTTGAGACGAGTATGTACAGTAAAGTCACTATTATAACCGAGATTAGGACGAACATGTAGAAAAATTCTAAACAAATTTAGATTTAAAAAAACATAATGAATGAGTATACTCGACCCATTATCATTCCTAATTATAAATTTAGATACATGAAATAAAATTATTTTTCTAAGTTTGATTAATAATTAACACGAACAATATCACAACTTTTAAATAAGATATAAACTTATTTTTAAAATATATACATATAAATTAAAACATAAAAGTTATTTCCCGTCAAATGTACTAATTTTAATTAATATTACTTTGAAGATGTAAACATTTTTTTTTTCGCATTTTGGCAAAGATTAGAGATATCGATTTAGCATGAACCAACGAGACGGTTCAAATATACTTAAAAAAGAAGAATTTTTACAAATTTTAATTAATATTAACTTTGTTTAGATTTTTATCTAGTAATTTAGCATAAACCAACGAGACGGTTCAAATAACATAGAAAGAAGGATTTTTACAAATTTTAATTAATTTTACTTGGAGTTTTCATATTTTTATCGAGTATTACTCAACGGATTTGAGACGCGTACGTACAGTAAAGTCACTATTTTAACCGAGATTAGAACGAACATGTAGAAAAATTTTAAACAAATTTAGATTTAGAAAATACATAATGAATGATCCATTGTCATTCCTAATAATACATTTAGATACGTGAAATAAAATTAATTTTCTAAGTTTGATTAATAATTAACGCGAACAATATCACAACTTTTAAATAAGATATAAAATTATTTTTAAAATGTATACACGTAAATAAAACATAAAGTTATTTCCCGTCGAGTCTCGACGGGCTACTTAATTACTAGTTTATAATAAAACTCATTTCAAATTTGTGGTTATTACGAAGAGAGAAAATTTAAAGGCAAATACTTGTGTACGGTTGCACATACCAAACACTTGGATCCTTTCGACCCGCAATTAATAATTATGGATATTTAGGAAAGATTCATAGCAATTAAGCGGATTAATGAGTCGATATGAGATAATTAAAATTTATTAATTTTAATTCAATTTTTTAATTTCAATTAAGATTTATTCATTGTAATCAGGACTTATTAAACCATAATTATAATTTATTAAATTTTAATTATAATTAATTAAATATTAAAATAAAAAATAATAAATAGTATAATAATAAACATGTGGTGGATCGCACCAATTGTACGGTGTGATCCACCACACTAGAAACTCCCCCAAAATTAAATTAGTCACATAGTAATGATGATATTAGTATATTAAGTGAAGAAATTCTTGCAAGAATTTCATCTAACTTGGGATGTTTGGCTTTAAAAAAAAGGCTCCAAAGTTTGGTAGTGTATACGTATTATTATAGTACGAGCTATTTTTTTATAAAACACAAAAAAATGACTGAATATTAGTTGTATTACTTCAAATAAATCCATTCATCTACATATAAATTCAATGGATTGCTATAATTTCATTGATTTGATTTAGCAATCAATTATTAGTATAACTTGGGTTACTAAAATTCACATTTTATTTTGTATTGTGTTAACCGTTGTTTAACCATGCATACTTCTTGTCATATAATATCTTCCAATACGTTGATATATTAAAAACTTTGGGAACTTACCTGGATTTTTTTCGCATAGCTGCTCTAATATTCAATGTATGAACTTGAAACTATTGATATAAATGCACACAAAAATTTAATTATAAGCAACAACCAAAGTTTAGACTTGTAAATTTTAGTAATTAGCATCGTTTTTCTTCAAGTTTGTGATAGGAGAATGAAGATCAAACCAGAGTTTCTCGCTCATACTGTCATACATGAGTGAAAGATATACAATTAGACTACAAATTTTGTACACAGTTGAATTGGAATTGCCAGAAACAAGGGCCATAAATCTGAACATTTCGATACTTCAAATCTCTACAAATTCACAAGTACAGAGAAAATGTAAGAAAGCCTTTCAGTCACAAACTCGCCCTCCCGACATCTTACAAGCCGGCCACGATCAAGCATCAGCTCCCTGCATGGAATTCGAAACCCTAACGCTCAGAAGAAAGAGTCGATGCCTTCCTTTTTGTTCGTGATATACTGCTCGTGGATAGGTTTACGAGGTTCATGGATCTCCGAGGGAAAGAATGGACTGCTGGCAAATGGCCTCATTGGTGGAATAAACGAGCAAGAATTACACACATCTTTGAGACTATTAGAGGGGTTGGTATATCATTTCCTGCATTCATAGAGCATCCAAAAATTGATACTAGATCAAGATAAACATCACACACACACACACACAAAGGCATGTGAATGTGATTAAATATGTTGATCATCAGTTGTAATACTCGATTTGCAAGCTTATTCACCACATACTTTGAAGAATTGAATAATTTTGAGCTTGTTGGATAGTTTAGTCCTTCAAATACACTCAATCATATGCATTGCTAATCTAATCTATCACCCAAAGTAAACGTCCCCTTAGGAAAAGCCGACTCACAAGCAGAAGTAGTAATACGGTAGTAAGAATTTACTCGAGAACAAAAGTTGAAGTTGAGCAAACCTTATCGCATATAGGGCAGGTATCACTTCTTTCCATCCACTCGAGTATGCAAGAGAGGTGAAAGTGATGGTTACACTTGGTAACGATTTTGGGATTCTCGATATCATACCCTGCAGAAAAAAGTAACACGGAGAAGAATTAGATATCCGGTACTAATCCGGCTGATGTTGTCATTAACAAGTGTAATGTTTACCTTCAAGACAAGTAGGGCAAGCCTCGTCTTCATCTTTCGTAAATATCTCCGACTTCAGAAGCTCAAGTCCTACCTTCTCTGGAGAGAGAGGGAGGTAGGCAGGTTGGTTCTTGCAGTCTTTGAGATCCATGCAGCTAATAGGCGCTTCACCAGACTCAACACCCGTTGATTGAGGCCGTCCTAAGACCACATCGTACGGGATAGGTGCAGGAGGGGGTCGGAAAGTATCAGGAATAGCCATATTCAAATCTAAATCAATTAACATTCGAGAAGATAGTACAGTAGCAACACCATCATGAGATGTCAAAGACTCGTGCTCTTCTGAATCAGGAGGGTACTGCAGAAAGGCGTACATGTATTAAAAGAAATAGCAAAATTAAATTTACATGTAAATTTTGCTTCCATTTCTGACAAGAAATTTAGATATATTGATTCATGATCTTGACAACTTCTACATGCAAGTTAATGTTAATAGAAATTCGCTAAAATGATAGCTCCTAGCAAGAAACACAACATGTATGATGCAAAACAGATCTTGTTCTATCTTTGATCAGAGATTTCTCTGTGAAAATACAAATCTCAGAGCCCACTTGATCCTCAAACTTAATTCAATTCTATGCAACAAATCAATGGCAAAGAGAATAACATCTTCAACAATGGATTTATCGACTATGAGGTTATAATCGTTCTAGCATGTTCTTGATGAATGCAGAACCTATAAGAACTAGTAAATAAAACTCAAATGCAGAAGTCCACAAACCTAAACAAAGAAACACACATTAACACATAAAGAAGATATAGAATCACGCCAACCACAACTAACTATTTACAGTTAGCAAATGGATCAATTAAGATTGATAAGGGTGTAAAGGATACGAACATAATAATATACTGGGGTTCCATGAAACTGCGGC
This sequence comes from Agastache rugosa, assembly GCA_031470985.1. Classification (NCBI taxonomy): domain Eukaryota; kingdom Viridiplantae; phylum Streptophyta; class Magnoliopsida; order Lamiales; family Lamiaceae; genus Agastache; species Agastache rugosa. Next base: position 34,100,359 of record CM062602.1, read on the forward strand.
TTTCTGGAAGAACAACAGCAACCTCCCATTTCCAAGACTAACTTTACTCAGAAATGAAACTTCCTAATGTTAAAATCTCCAGTTTCTGTTGTTTTTTAGCACTCAGCATCACAAAATGCTGCAATGAGAAGCATAATACATTAGCAGTCACAAAGAGAGAAAATTTGACTAGAAAGACAATCTTATGACTGCAGAAGCTTAGATTTTCCTCAAATAAAATAAACGAGCAGCAAAATCTCTCATGTAACTATGAATACTCAAAATAACAGCTAGTCCAACAACCAAAAAGAAAACACACACACACACACACACACACACACACTGGAAAAGGGCATGAGCATTAATACTTCCAGAACGAGAATAGTATAACACACAGACTCTCTCTCTCTCTCTCTCTCACACACACACACACACGCACAGTAACTACAGAATCCCGTTTCACATGATCACATGTAAACAGAGCACAGCAAGATATTTCTCACATAATTAAGTTAAACAATGAGCTAATAATCAATCTTTAAACCACTTTCAGAGCAATCCCACAAACACTAAACTCAGTTACCCAGTTAATGAACACAATCCATCAATTTCATGACTGAAGAAAAGGATTAAAAAAAAAGTAGCTTAAAAAAATACTAAAAATTTACCAAAAAAGATTGCAGCTTTATTAAGGGGCATGCAGCAAGGAGAGAGCTTGGAGGCTGCTGTTTGTGAGTTTGGAAAACAAGGTTTTGCTTTTCTTCATTTCATGGCACTATGGCAGTGGGTCTCTGCTTTTTTTCAGCCTTTTTGTAAAGATTGGGGAATCTTTGCAAATAGTGGTAAATTGGGGGACCTGGGCTGAAAAGAGAAGGAAGTTTTAGAAAGTCAAAACGACATAAATGGGAAATCGGAGAGGTTCTTGCGTTAGTGTGGATGGGCGGCACGTTAGCCATTTATTGAGTGGTAATTAGCATTTTGATTTTTATCCAAATTATCTTTTCTTTTTAATTATTACTCCTCCGTCCCATTTCAATAAGCTTAGGGTGCCTCCAACGGTGGGTTCCAAAATTTGGAACCCACCAAATTAGTCATGGAGTTTTGAGCGGTTTAGGTTTGAAGCGGGAAGCCATTCAGCTGAAACTGGGTCTGAAGGAGAAAATGCGGTAGGAAGCAGAAGCAGTGGGCGCGTACCCATGTGTCTGCCTTGTGGTTGGCGCGTGCGTCTGTACAGCGTGGGGTGGCCGCCACTTTTGACTTTTTTTTTTTTTTTTTTTTTTTTTTTTGTTTTTGTCCTTTTTTTCATTTCGATTTTTTTTGTAGTTTTTCATAAATACGGACCTATTGCTCGTCTAAAAGCATATCGAACATATATCTTATATTAAAGATCACGACGAGAAAGCTTTTATTCGACATAAAAATCGTAAAATCCGATTTGAAACGAGCAAATGATGATATTTTAAAGTTAGTAATAATTTATGTATAGATATATAAAGATAATGTGTATTATAGTGGGGCTAAATAGTAGAAGCGGTTTCATTGTTGTGGAAGGTGTTTAGATAAAAAAGTAGGTGGGTTAAAAGGCGATGTGGCGTGTGGCGATTTGGAAGGCGGCGGTTTCCACCATGAGACACCCTTAGGGTCTTTCCGACGGTGAGTTCCAAAATTGGAACCCACCAAATTCACCATTGTGGAGTTTTGAAACCGGTTTCAGTTTTGAGCAATTAAGCAGGTTCAAAGGCGAGTCTGCAAGAGAGAAAATGCGGTGGGAAGCGAAGCGAGTGGCGCGTCACCCACGGCGCGTGCACCACGCGCGCGCGGTTGGCGCGTGCGATGCGCGCGTGGGGTGGCCGCCAGTTTTTACTTTTTTTTTTTTTTTTTTTTTTTTTTTTCTGTTTTTGTCCTTTTTTCATTTCGATTTTTTTTTGTAGTTTTTCATAAATACGGACCTATTAGCTCGTCTAAAACATATCGAACATATATCTTATATTAAAGATCACGACGAGAGCTTTTATTCGACATAAAAATCGTAAAAATCCGATTTGAAACGAGCAAATGATGATATTTTAAAGTTCAAAACTAATAATTTATGTATAGATATATAAAGATAATGTGTATTATAGTGGGACCCTTTAAATAGTAAGCTTGGTTTTCATTGTTGTGGAAAGGTGTTTAGATAAAAAAGTAGGTGGGTTCGAAAAGGCGATGTGGCGATGTGACAATGGAAAATTTGGAAGTTTCATGCTTGGAGACACCCTTAGCTTTCATATCAGGACACGGATGTTAAAGAAATAAATTATTTATAATAAAATTGAAAAGAAAAGTAGTTTTTTTTTTTTGGTATTTTTGCAAACCAAGTAAAAAAGAGAAGGAAGAGAATATATTTTTTGTGGCATGTAATTTATGAGTTTATATTGAAAGTGTTTGTTATGTGTTGTGTTTCTATTTTATGAAGTGATCTATTGAAATGGGCATCCAAATAAGGCAATGAGACCTATTGAAATGGAACTGAGGTAGTACAAAGTTTGTACAGTTTCTCCCTAAAAAAAATCTGTGATATCTCTATTTCCGAATAAATGTCTCATACCGTCAAAATTTGTATGTCGTTATAGTAGATAAATTTACTCTTTCTATACCTAGTTATTACATGAAAAAATGAACAACTAAAGAATTTACATTGATGACGAAAACAAATATAAAAGTTTGACATTATCTTTTTTATAAAACTTTAAAATATAACAATAATTCGAAGATAAATTTTATTTTTAAATATGATACTATTTATTTACGGTTAAACAGATGCGGATATTTGGATATTAGGACAAACGAGATTAAGCATTAATTATTTTAGCGATGAGTTAGCTTGAATTAATTATTAATTTTTAATGAGCAATCAATTATATGTAAACAGGTTCTTTTTGTTTTTTGTATGAATTTAAATAGGTATCTTTCATCAATTATTGGGCTTAGGAATTATTCAAAAAAATTCTTATATATGATTATGTTTATGAATTGATATAGACATGGATTGAGTATGACATGTTGACCGACCTAAAATCTCCACCACAATTATAGATAAAAATAGGTGGATATAACTGCAAAAATAGGAGTATGATATGTTGACCGACCTAAATAGTTGTTAAAAGAGGTTGTTTGACTGTAATTAAGTAACAATACATATATTGCAAATATTCATATAAAAGTATATTATGATGTAGGAAATAATCATTGATATTTGTATGATATGCGGTTACCATGAAATACCCATCACTATAATATGAAATGCATGATTGTAAAAAATCATATATAATTGATTGTATATATAAAATAAAAATGTTACTATGTTCTTACACTAGCATGCGAATAACATGAGACATGTAAATCACATTAGATAAACTATGCACAATTATAACTACTGAAAACTCGAATCAAATCAAAATTTGATCAAACTGTTAATTATGATACCTCTCCACATCACGAAGTCGATTTAAAAATTTATTGATGGAAACTTAAACTCGAATTTTCAGTCAAGATTTTAGTTTCTCCACCGGTTAAGTAACCTCAAATGTACAATTAAAGGACTTTGAGTTGGTTTAAGTCGTCAAATAAATTATAGATCCTCAACTAACTAGCATGTTTACATTAATTATTGACAAATTCGAAATTATTAGATCATCAAACTATATACTATGAACTACATCGTGTTTGATTGATATTAATCGATGGAAATCATGATATTCTACCATTGATCAAGTCATCATAATTGGGTAAACATAAAAGACGTACATCTAAATATTATATACTAGAAAACTCGTAGTTAGTGATAAACATGTTATTACCAGCTTTTTATTTTTTTGAGAAAAATGTTCTTACCAACTTGATTTGAAAAGTATTAGTATAAATTAATTGTATATATTTTAATGTTATAGTAATAATTTTCATATACCTATAGATGTCAAACTATTTGGGCTCGTGTAGAAAAAATTGGGCTTGGGCCTAATTTTTATGGGCTGCAATTTTGGCAGTCAAGCGCAGGCATAATACCAAGTCTATCGGGTCGGGCCAATATCATTCAGATTGTGCCGATTTTTTTTTTCGAGCATCTTTATCGAGAGTCCACATTTTTTTCTTATAAAATCATCAAACGATTGGCATTTTGTTTGAATTTCTAAGCAGAAGTCCCCATCATAAAATTAAATTACATGAAAATTATTTATTTTTTTTCAAAATTTCTTGTTCAAAATTTAGAAAATATAGCCTCCATCAAAACTTATTTATGCGGTTCGTCCGTGTAGGGTACATGGGGTCAAGCTGACACACAAATAATTTTATCTATGTGGAATTATTGTTTCTATGGGGGGGTAAGAGCAATTCTTGATGGGGGGAATAGTATCACTGAAATAATTCTAAAATAAGACGCCTTAAAAATGAGTTTTTGGGATATCAAAATAAAATAATTAAAACAAAAATGAGGTTTTGGGCTGAAAATTGTCGAGCCCACCAACTTTCAAGTCGTGAAGTGGCACACAAGTATTCTAACAGCCTTTGATTTGATATCTACACTTGAAATAATAAAAATTAAATTATTTTTTTTATGGTTGGATTTGGTAAAATTTTCGATATAATTCATTTAGTTTGCATAATAGTTTTTTTGTTGTGTACGAATAAACATTATGTTCATTGTAATTAATTTAATGCAGCATTGCTTTGTTTTCTTTTGTCTTCATGAAGTGACCGGCCTCTTTTGTCAAAAAAAATAAAAATAAAGTGACTGGCCTCGTTGAACTTTAATCAGAATGAAAGATAAATAAAATTCTCGAAATTAGTATTGTAATTATCATTTTATGGGCAACTATGATTATTGCTAAAGGTAAGTAATTAAGAGTTATAATTACTTATTGTCAGAAACCAAAAGTGCCCTCAAAGGTAAGTTATACTTTATGGTTTCAGCAGAAATCGACATATTATCTATTTTAATTCAAGGTTGTCGGTTCCGCTCCCCTACCCACCGTGGGCATCGTTAACGTGCCCACCGATGATGTGGCAATGCCACGTGGATTGGGGAGTCAACCATTTATATATCTCTAATTTAATCATTTAATAAATAACTCCACTATTTATGGAAACACTATATATCTCATAATAATTATAAACTAATATAACCTAATTAATTTGCTTAACTAAATCACGGGACAATCAAAAATATTTTAACAATTTTTTAAGCCGGTATTCTTATCAAGCAACAGGTACGTCTTCTTCTTCCACAATTCTTTTCTCTCTGTTTTATTAAGTTACAGAAATATTAAAATATTATGGTAAAGTGGTTGTATCAATCTCTGAGACATGAAATGACTCAACCCAAAACACTTATGAATTGACTCTAATCGCACGAGGTCACTCTAGTGTGATAAATTAACCCAAATCGTATCTCAAGGAAGGCTAAGCAGGGCGATTAATCATGCTACGCACAAAAAACAATAAATCCTAAACACTCTAAACAATAGGTTGGGTCTGACACTCTCACTCTTCATTATCTAGACTAAAATTAAACACTAAATTACCAACACAATAAACATAGACAAGATCAAATAAATAAAATTATCAGAATATAAACCCTAACACTGAAAATTCTTGAACTAACAACCGTAGATAAATTAACAAGCACAAATACTAAACATCAAAATGAACGACAATAATAAATCATATCAATAATGAAAAATCAAACTAAGCATAAATAATGAAAATACCGGATCGAATCAAACAAAGAAAAAAATGAATACTGGAAAGAATTAAATGGAACTACTAAATAGAATTGAAATGCATATGATCCTTACAAAATCTGAAAGCAAAGGTAGCAGGAAAATGAAAATTCAAAATGATTCCAAGAAGAAGAAGTCGCCGTCTGTTGTCTGTGGAAAAGGTAAATAACCTAAAAAATTACAACTCTCTAATTTAAATAACTAATGAGCGCCCGCTCAACATAAGCGAGCGCGGAATAAAACTGCGCATAGTCTGACAACTGATATGTTAAAAGTGAGCGACCACTGACTCAAAATACGGGAAATGAGCGATGAAGGAATGAGAGGCCGCTTAAAGAAATGAGAGACCTCTTAAGCGGCGGCTGACTTGTTGTTCGGTTATTTTCTCTTTGTTTCTTGCCCTTTTTTCACCACTTTTATTATTCTCCCCAATCTCCTGCAAAACTACTTCCACAATCATGAAAAGCTCACAAATAAGGCCAACAAATGCATCAACTATATCACAAAGATTACTCAAATAGGAACAGATAAACACAAAACAATGAACAATATAACTTTTCATGATATATAATTATTTTATAATAGTTCACATGCTTAACCTAGTTTTATTAATTTTGTAAATTGTCGTTCAACATATTGGTTGGTGATAATGATTAGTTTTGTAAATTTATTCTCGAAAGCAATATTTAGTTAGAGAATATTAATTTTCCATGAAAAAACTCATACGACGATATGTCTTATGATCTTATAATTCTTATGGTAAAAAATTTGCAGACTATAAACTTTACAAGTTTATATGTTAGATTTTATTAATTCTAGGAATGGAGGGAGAACAAGATGGTGCAGTTTTCATTCCTCAAGTTATAGTTAATGTTATTCCATATGTCGGTCAAGAATTTCAATCGCTTGAAGATGCACATGAGGTTTACAATAACTATGCAAGAGAAGGAGGATTTAGTACACGGGTCTCAAATAATAAGAAAAATAAAGAGACAGGAGAAGATATTTGGAAAATGTTTACTTGTTCCAAAGAGGGAAAGACATATGAAACTTGGCAGAATAAACATAAAAATCTTGTCGCACGAAGTGGGGAAAGAAATCGAGGACATACTCGATGTGGATGTAAAGCTAAAATGACTGTCAAGAAATCTCATGAGAAGGATGTCTGGATTGTTAGTTACTTTATTGAGCAACATAATCACGCCCTCCCCACTCCTACTAAGGTTCATCTTATAAGGTCACACCGAAGCATGTCAGCAATAAAAAAAGCACTTATCCAACAACTTTCGGAGGCAAATATTCCTACATGCCAGCAGGTACGATTATTTGAGATTGATTCTGGTGGTCCATCATTTATTGGTTGCTTGGAAAAAATATTAAGAATCATAAAGAGATCTTCAAATTGAATTATGCGGTCATGATGCTGACAGTTTAATTCTATATTTTGAGGCGGAGAAAGAAAAAAATGAGAATTTTTACTTTACTTATGAGACAAATGACTCGGGAACATTCGTAAGATGTTTTTGGGCAGATTGTGAGTCTAGGAGATCCTATGCACACTTTGGTGACGTAATGGTGTTTGATACAACCTACAATACAAACAAATACAACATGTTGTTTGCCCCTTTTGTTGGAGTTAATCACCATCGACAAACTATTGTATTTGGGTGTGGATTGTTAAGTGATGAAAAGACTTGAGTCGTTTATTTGGTTATTTTCAAAATTCGTAGAATACATGTTAGGCTATAGCACGAGCTATCTTAGAGGTATTTCCCAGTACTGTGCATCGAGTGTGTATGTGGCACATACTTAAATTTTTTTCTGAAAAGCTGGACTCTAAACTATACCACGAGAATTATCACAAGCTTCGATACATTATTAAGGAGTCAGAATCAGCTGAAGAATTTGAACATTGTTGGATAAAGTTGATGGATTCTACTGGATTGAAGAATAATGAATGGTTAATTAATTTGTTCACAATACGTGATCGATAGATGCCGACCTATGTAAAAGATTTCTTTGCTGCAGGGATGTCCAGTAGTCAAAGAGCTGAGAGTAATCACTCTTTTTACAAGTGATATGTGAATCATAAAAATTCTTTGGTAGATTTCATCATGCGATTTAATAGGGCTCTTGTTCACCAGAGACATGAAGAGCTAGTTGCAGATCATACTGATCTCAATGAAAAACCACGAATGACTACATGATTTTTAATGGAAAATCAGATGGCATCATTTTATACGAAAACAATATTCTTATTGTTTTAGAAAGAGTTGCAGCAAAGTATGGTCTATCTTTGTACACTACTTTCTAGCACGGATGCATTTTCCAAGTACATGGTGAAGAGATTTGATGAGACTGGAAAAATAATCCATAGAGAGCGTGAATTGACATACTACACTTCTTCGAATTTAATATCTTGCAGTTGTCAGTTATTCGAGTTTGAGGGATATCCATGTCGTCACATGCTTTGTTGGATGAAAGTTCAACAAATTATGATGCTTCCAGATAAGTATATTACTCGAAGATGGACCAAGCAAGCATTATCTGATTCTACATTGATTGAGTCTGCACAAGATTTTGTTAAAGGCCAATCTTTTACTTCAAGGAGTGGAACATTATCTCGTTTGGCAATGGATATAGTTGATAAATGTTTTTTAACAGATGCTGCCAGCAATTTCCTGATGGCAGAATTGGAGAGATTGAAGTCTAAAGTAAAAGATTTTGATTTTTATAGCAATACAGGCCACCAACAAAACGAGAGCCACATACATGAGTTTGCACAAAGTGTTCAAGATCCGAATCTTGTACGAGCTAAAGGATGTGGCAAACATCTTAAATCATCAAAAGAAAAGGCAATGTCTCAAAGTGGTCATGATAAGAGAACATGCGCGAATCTACAACAAATGTATGTTCTCTAATGTCATATTTTTTTACGAATATCTTCACTTTCTATTAGATTCATTATAGATTCTTATTATATTTTTGTCAGGTCACAATCGGTTGATGCATACTACTCGGAGTTTCTGTCAGACACAGAAGAACGATTCTACTAAATTAAGTTGATACTTTATTAGTAGAAATGCATTATTGATTCGTAGTAAACTATAGCATAACCCTTTGAACGTTCAATGATTTAGACATTTTCTTACAAGTAGACTTCTGTGAGTAAAATTTGAAGTTTATCAGTTTTACATGTGGATTTTTAATTTTAGATTAATATAAAGGTTGACATTTCTTATTTTGTTATTACTGTTCTTGTATTGTATTTCTCCTTTATTTCTCATTTTTTGTAATGTTATCATGTCTCAGAGTGATACAACCACTTTACCATAATATTTTAATATTTCTGTAACTTAATAAAACAAAGAGAAAAGAATTGTGGAAGAAGAAGACGTACCTGTTGCTTGATGAGAATGCCGACGCAAAAAATTGTTAAAATGTTTTTTATTGTCCCTTGATTTAGTTAAGCAAATTAATTAGGTTGTAATAGTTTATAATTATTATGATATATATTGTTTCCATAAATTGTGGAGTTATTTATTAAATGATTAAATTAGAGATATATAAATGGTCGACACCCTAATCCACGTGGCATTGCCACATCATCGGTGGGCACGTTAACGATGCCCACGGTGGGTAGGGGAGCGGAACCGTAAAAGTTGTAGTATCTGTAGCTATTAATTAGATGCATTTTAAATAATTTGTTATAGAAAATACTGGATATTTTTTAACTCATAATTTTTCAATCATTTTTCAACATACATGTAGAACCTCTATAAATTAATACAACCGAGACCGGAAAAAATTATTATCTTATAGAGGTTATTAATTTATCGAGTTAAAAATTAAAGAACAGTAATACAGTTGGGACCACAGAAAATTATTATTTTAGAGAGGTTATTAATTTATCGAGTATTAATTTAAAGAAGTTATATTGTATATATATAAACATATATACAGGGAAGTGATATGCTAGTTATCTTTTATGAGCATCACTTTCATTTTGTCCACATTAGCATTGATTTATTTAATTTTTTATATTGTATTTTATTTTAATGCTTTAGAAATTATTTTTGTGGTTATTAAATTTACAAATTATATAAAAATCAAAGCTCGATTAGTTCTATTTATTCATTTCTTTGAAGTGAAATAGAAAAATAACAAATCGAGCTTTGATTTTTATGTAATTTACAAATATCAATAACAATTGTTAAAGTACTAGAATAAAACACAAAATAAAAAATCTATTACTAATACGAAAATAAAGCTGCCTCATCCACGGTGCTCCGTTCAGATTTTCCTTTATTCTGGTAATTTGTCTAATTTTAATTCATATATATTCTAATTTTTATTTTTATTAATTTCATATTCTTGAAATATCACATGTTTATCTATTAATCACATCTCATATTTATCTTTCCCTCTATTTAATTAATTTCTTCTATTATACTTATTAAAATAACAACAATTTTAGAATGCATTCTTATAAACCTTACTTTATACATTCTTAATTCATATATAATAATCTATAGAAAATTTGTAAATGAAAATCCCTATGAAGAATAAATAAATATATTTAATCAATATGTCTATATATATAGAATCTTTTTCATTTTTCATTCATGTTTTTCTAAAAAATTCGATTAGTGCTTTCTAGAAAATATATATATAGAATCAAATGTGGGATAGGTACCTAAAGAAAAGAAAAACTTGAAGATGTAAACATATTTTTTTCCGTATTTTAGCAAAAATTAGAGATATCGATTTAACATGAACTAACGAGACGGTTCAAATATACTTAAAAAGAAGAATTTTTACTAATTTTAATTAATATTAAATTGTTTAGATTTTTATCGAGTAATTTAGCATAAACCAACGAGACAGTTCAAATAACATAGAAAGAAGGATTTTTACCAATTTTAATTAATTTTACTTTGAAGATGTAAACATTTTTTTCCGTATTTTGGCAAAGATTAAAGATATCGATTTAGCATGAACCAACGAGACGGTTCAAATATACTTAAAAAGAAGAATTTTTACAAATTTTAATTAATATTAACTTTGTTAAGATTTTTATCGAGTAATTTAGCATAAACCAACGAGACGGTTCAAATAACATAGAAAGAAGGATTTATACTAATTTTAATTAATTTTACTTGGAGTGTTCATATTTTTATCGAGTATTACTCAACGGATTTGAGACGCGTATGTACAGTAAAGTCACTATTTTAACTTAATTTTACTTGGAGTGTTCATATTTTTATCGAGTATTACTCAACGGATTTGAGACGCGTATGTACAGTAAAATCACTATTTTAACCGAGATTAGGACGAACATGTAAAAAAATTCTAAACAAATTTCGATTTAGAAAATACATAATGAATGAGTATATCCGATCCATTGTCATTCCTAATAATAAATTTAAATACGTGAAATAAAATTAAATTTCTAAGTTTGAATAATAATTAACGCGAACAATATCACAACTTTTAAATAAGATATAAACTTATTTTTAAAATATATACACGTAAAATAAAACATAAAGTTATTTCCCGTCGAGTCTCGACGGGCTACTTACTAGTTAAATAAAATAATACTAATATGAGCAAAACGAAATTGATGCTTGCAAAAAGTGATCGTATAAGATGACTAGCATCACATTTCTCTATAAACATATGCGTAGTTAGACTTTCTTAATTTTATATTGTACCGTAAGCATGAAAACAATGAATTGTTAGGTTTGAATTTTGCCACCTCTTCTCGTATTACATCAAATGGATTGACTTTTAGTCCACCTATAAGTCTGTTTTAGTATAAAAATAACAGCTGGATATTAAAAAGTATGCAATTAATATTTTAAATTAAAATAATAATACACCACATTTTCGGGTATAGGCTTTGTTAAAAAAACAAGAAACATGAGAAGAAGATGCTGATAATTATAATCATGATAGACATATTTCAAATCTGGCAATGCTAGGAACTTTTGTCGGCTTGCTTTTCATTATTGTGAAATACTACTCGTTAGTATATATGTTGTAGAGATGTTATATTAATATGTATCTTTCACGATTACATTTCATGAGCATCACTCTTAATTTGTCTACATTAATATTATTCTGTTTAATTTTTAATATTGCAGTTTATTCTAATACCTTAAAAATTATTATTGACATCGTTAAATTTACAAATTAATAAAAATCAAAGCTCGAGTTGTTCTTTTCCCTTTTACTTCAAAGAAATGAATAAATAGAATAAATCGAGTTTTGATTTTTATTAATTTGTAAATTTAATGATGTCAATAACAATTCTAAAGTTTTAGAATAAAATGCAATATCATAAATTAAAAAGAATAATATTAATATAAACCAATCGAGAGTTGTGCTCACGGACGATGTGTAGCGCATCACCTCTCATATGTTACATATCTTAATTCCACTGTATAACATATACCCATTCATTTCCCCCCTCAAAAATAAAATTAAAAATAAAATAAATACTCAAAAGTTCATGTTATCCACATAGTTTTTATAAATATCGATATGTAAGAAATTTTATGGGGTTGCTTTTGTTAAGCTACTCAAGAATAATTACAAATGGTTCAATTTAAAAGTTTTGACAATATTCAAATTCATAATTTTTCAATTATCAGGTCGTCCACTTCGTCAATTAAACACTCGATATTAAGACCATCTCCAACACAACACAAAAAACTTACATATCTCTAAATTTGGAGCAATTTCTTCTCCAACCCAACACAAAAATATTGCTCTATTATACATATTTGAACAGTGTTGCTCCAAACTTGGAGCAACACTATTCATTGCTCTATTCATTTTACAATTGATTTTCTTGTTATAATTATTATTCCTTGTTATATTTATTATTTTTTGTGTTCTTTAATTATTTTGTTCCAAAATATTATATTACAGTTATATTTCTAAATATATTATACTAACATTAAAATTACATAAAATTATTTAAAAAACACAATTACATAAAATACAAGATAAACTAAAAAGAAATTTTAAAAAAATATAATTACATAATAAAAGCATAAAAATAAAGTCGATACATTTAAATTTCTAATAAAGGCTATCTCTAGAACGTCTCACCCCCTCTGAAAATAAAATCGGAAACATATCAAAAGTACTAGTGTTGGCTTCTTTGGCTTGTTTCTGCTTTCGAATTATTTTGTTGCTCTGATCGGAAGTAATCGCATGTTTCAGGATCATCAACCGTGACTAAAAGTAGAATATTTTAGAAAATTCTATTTTTGTGTAAAAATATAGAAGATCATTGTAGATGACTATTGATTTTCTTTGTATTTTTGTCTTTGAAATTATTTCTATTTTGGTACGAACTGCTGGAGATGGCCTAAATTTGTGATACTAATTTAAACATAAAAAATCTAGTAAAAAGCTTAAAAAGTTATTGCGTCAAACTAAGAATGATAAACAAATAACCCCCTTAAATTTTAAATAATTATAATTGAGAAAAAGAACGTATGAATAAAAGTCAAAGTCACCGGCGCTCACAACTTGCAATTTATTGCAAAGCTACCCGCCAATATATATCTCTCTCTCTCTAACTCCTCTCTCTCTCACTCTCAAACCAAACACAAACACCACTTGGAAAACTTGTCCGACGAAGGAGTATCGCTAACACCATGAGAAGTCCTTCCTTCGGCGGCCGGCGGCATAGCTCCGACGTCGGAACTCCTGTAAATTCGTCTCACTCGGCGAGCACATCGACCTTCTCCTCCGGATCCACCACTTCTCGGAGGTCAGCCACCTCCACCACAACCACCGCTGCCGCAGCCGCAGCCGCCACCAGGAACCCCGTCATGACCGCCGCCCGCTCCTTCGCGGATGCGCTGGTCTCTTGTTTCACTCCCCCCGAGCCGGAGAAAAACTCGAGCAACACGTTCAATGATTCTTCTGGTACGTGATCTATTTTGTTTTAGCTTGCTTTTGAGTTTTGACCTTTTATTTTCTCGTCCATTTTCATGGTTACTAGTGGCTACACACACACACACGTGTGTGTGTGTGTGTGTGAAAAGGAAATTTGAATTATATGCGTGTAATGATTGAGATTTATGAGATCTTGGTTGGAGAATTAAAGTTTATCATTTTGAATTACATGAGTATAACGTTTGAGATTTCTGAGATCCTTGTTCGAGAAAGTTTTGATCTTTTGGAAATTCTGATCAATTTCTAGTTTATTCAATGCTACAGTTTTCTATTGTAGCATACTATTGCAAATATACTACTCAAATTCCGATCAATTTCTAGTTTATTCAATGTATTTCACCAAGTGTAGCATCTACATGATCGCTAATTATTTCCTTGGCACATAGGAAAAATATTTTCTACCACGATGATATTGAGAAAAGTTTTTCTGCAATCATAAGTGAATAACAATATTATGACAATGTTTACATAATTATTCTGTAGTTGATTCTAGTTCACAGAATTTGGCCTAAACATAGACAAGAACTAATTATTGACAATGTTTTTGGTGGGAAAATAATACGTGGGTGAATTTTTGTCATTTTTTTAATCCCAAAACATTCACATTGTAATATTCACATAGGAACTAAATTCTTTGTTGAATAAGAAAAGATTTCTAGTTGGTCATGTTGTATGTGGTAGATTTTTGTTATTTATTTTTTTGAAATTTTAAAACTTCACAAAGGTACTATTCATATAGGAACTGGATTCCTTGATGAATGAGAAGATTTCTTTTCTTTTTTTTTTTGTTGAGAAAATGAGAAAAGATTTCTAGATTGATCTTGTTGTTGTTTTTATCTGAAGCATCAAGTTCTGGTAGCAGGCAGAGGCGTAACTCAAGCCAATCGATATATGGGAGTTCCAACGGCTCAACTCACTTGAGAGAGCCAGGAAGTGTGAAGTTCACCTTTGAAGAAATCCTTAAAGCGACCAAAAACTTCTCACCCAGCTTTAAAATCGGACAAGGAGGATTCGGAACAGTCTATAAGGGCCATCTTCAAGATGGAACTATAGTTGCCATTAAACGTGCTAAGAAGGTTAGAATGTAGTAGATCGAACGTTGGTGACCTTGATACTGTTTTCTTGCACAAGTTGTTAAAAATAGAAGTTTTTTAGTACTATGATGTTGCTATAGTTTGTTTTTTTAATTAGGTTTTCTGGTTTTGTCTGTTTACAGATTGTGTATGATAAACACTTGGGAGTGGAGTTTCAGAGTGAGGTTAGGACTCTTGCACAGGTGGAACATCAGAATCTAGTGAAATGTTATGGTTTTTTGGAGCATGAAGATGAGAGGATTCTTGTTGTCGAGTACATTGCAAATGGGACTCTTAGAGAGCATTTGGACTGTGAGTTCTTTTCGCCTTCGTGATCTTGCATTTTTGGCGATATGCTTAAAATTCTTCGTCTTTTCAACATTCCTGAATGTGCAGGCGTACATGGTGACATTCTTGATTTTGCTTCACGGCTAGATATTGCGATTGATGTGGCGCATGCAGTCACATATCTGCACATGTATACAGGTTTAGTTTACATCTGTTCTTTTGTATGTTTTATTTGAAGATTGCTAATTTATCACGTTGTATATTCATTTCTGTTTCTTGAAAACGTTGCAGACCATCCCATCATCCACAGGGACATAAAATCTTCCAACATTCTCATCACTGACAAACTACGAGCAAAAGTGGCCGATTTTGGTTTTGCACGACTGGCAGCTGATAGTGAGTCAGGAGCTACACATGTTTCCACTCAAGTTAAGGGGACTGCAGGCTACTTAGATCCTGAATACCTCAAAACTTACCAACTTACAGAGAAGAGTGATGTTTACTCGTTTGGTGTTTTACTGGTCGAACTAATGACAGGCAGGCGCCCTATAGAGCCAAAACGAGAAGTCAAGGAGCGCATCACTGCCAGATGGGTACACATTTTTTCCACTTATCTCTTATGTTATGCATTTCTGCAATTCTGTATGATTAAATTAGTTTTGAGAGAGAGAGGAGGGAGAAGAATGTGTGTTCTGTGTTTATTGCCTACT
Source organism: Agastache rugosa (assembly GCA_031470985.1). Taxonomy (NCBI): domain Eukaryota; kingdom Viridiplantae; phylum Streptophyta; class Magnoliopsida; order Lamiales; family Lamiaceae; genus Agastache; species Agastache rugosa. The sequence continues at coordinate 34,116,145 of CM062602.1, forward strand.
TAGCTATAGTTTTGAGATAAGATTTGCTTATGCATCTTGAGATCTGATAAATAGTTCTGAGAGAGAGAGAGAGAGGGAGGGAGGGAGGGAGAAAAATGTGCGTTCTGTGTTTTTGACACAAGTATGTAAACTGCAGGCGATGAAGAAGTTTACAAATGGTGATGCAATTGTAGCTATGGATCCAAGGCTGGTGAGATCACCTGAAAATAACTTTGCATTGGAAAAGATTTTTGAGTTGTCATTGCAGTGTTTGGCTCCCCACCGGAAGAACAGGCCATCCATGAGGAAATGCGCGGAGATTCTTTGGAGCATCAGGAAGGATTACAGGGAGCTATTGACTTGTGATGTAATTCTGGAGTAAATATATCATATTGCAGGCTGCAGCATGTGTAGCTGAATCCATTTTTTGCACAGATTGCTCGACTTTCGTTGCTGTTTGGAGTGTTATGGAGGAAATGTGGGGGAAGAAGCCACTGTCACAGGGTAAAATGGTGATTTGTACATGCATATCAATACATCATACACTTCTGAAGCAGAAGCAGGAGCAGCAAGCCGTTTGGAGATTTTAAGGTGGTTTGATTTGCATGTTTGGCATATATTATGTATAGTTCATCCTTTAGAGAGAGAGAGCGCAAAATCAAATATTGCCAATTTTTGAACTGTATATTTATAGCTTGTTTTGATGATATACTCTGTAAATTCTTGTGTGTTTATTGGAGTATATCTTTTCTTCCTTCCCTTCTAGTTTTATTCAAGGGTGCGGCAGCCGGCCCCACACGCGACCGACGACGCAAGATTTAAATAATTTAATTAATATTTTATTAAATGCTAATTAATGATCAACAAATTATAATTATTAAATTTTAATTGAAAAATAAATAAAAGGCATATAGGGCAACTATTGTTGGACAAGTCAAGAAAAATGAAAAACAGTTTAACCTGTAAAACTTAGAAAGAGAGGTTTAGATCAAAATTCAAATATCTTTTTATTGAACCACTCTCCTCAAAATTCACAAATTTTACATTAGCTCAACAAAAATATGTAGCATATAAGATATATATATATACAGCACTAATACAAATAGAGGAAGTCTTCTACATGTGTTGCCTAAATATCTGATCTATGGTATAAAGGAGTGAAAAGGAAAGAATGTGTCTATCTTTCAAGAATCTGTTCGCCTGTGTTGAATGAATTTTGTCGGGTTAACTCGTAGCTGCCATCCAAGGGTCTGTCGCTCTCACACGTCATAGTATTTGCTTTCGAACAGAGGAAGAGGAAGGAAGACGAGTATATAAATATGTGCCACAAACTGCACATAATTTTGCGCCAAACATGAGAGGGAGAGAGAGAGAGAGAGAGGGAGAGGGAGAGAGGGAACATACCTGTGCCAAATCCAGTAGCTTTGACTACTCTCCATTTTCCAGCTGACAGCAGCCATCGCCAATGCAGCAAACCCTGCTATGATGAATCCCCAACGAAAGCGTTTTATGATCGTCTTGATGATGCTACGAAACCATTCTTTGATGATTTCCCATCTGAATTCATCGAGAGGTAAACGTGTGTTACTGAGGCAAACATAAACTACAACGTGTCGAACCTGGCCCAGCCCGGTTTTAGGTCAGGCTGGGCAACTAGGCAGAATTTTGGGCAGGACCAGGGCTGCCCCAATTCTCCTTTAGGTATATGTGGACTCAAACTGGAAAATTATGGACGGACCCGTGAGCAGCCCGAAGCCTGCTTCAGATGGGCCTACTTGGCAAAATACGGGCCCAGCCCAGCCCATATTCTTTCTTTGGTCTGATTGTCAATGTCAGTTTGACAACTCTAGTTACAGATGTTCTTTTCTCTTAATATTTCTTTATATGATATATATATATGAAATACGAGATGCAACATGAAAATAGATTCAGTCATGCAATGTTAAAATGTAATCAATATAAACCTGGCAAGAAGATTCAGATGGAACTCTCTCGGAAACGAAAACGTCTGGTTACGAGCACAAAACTCGAGAAGCCACCCGACAAGAAGGCCGAGAGTTCCTAGGCCTATTACATAACTGATGTTCTTGGATCTGCAAAAGCTCGGTGATCAACTCCGATTCCATCAGAAATATAAGCATATGCCCTTACTAAACCGGTACCTGGTTGGTCCCATTTCAGCCAAGAGGGCTGTCACAATTGCAAGAATCGTGTGGATCGTCCTCTTCGAAACTTCACTAATTGAGGCTAAGTATACGAACGTACTCACAACAGCCATGAAAGAAAGCCAGAAGTCTAGGAACTGAGAGGCACAGAATCATGAAATAGCTAAGGAAAAGAAGAAACCTCAAGAAAGTGAAAGAACTACATAATCTTCATACCTGTAATACATGAAATGATAGTATGCACCACGTTCCGACATCACATGAATGATACAACGCGCTGGAGATGCCGCTCGACGTGTAAAGCACCCATTCTGCAAACGCCTAAAATAAGATAAAGGATATTCATAAGAAGATGCGAGAGATTATTTGTTGCTGCTTTGACGTTCATAGATCTTCACCTTATTGCGGAGGGCCCAATAGGCTGGAAGTACTGCTGCAGCGTTCGACGCTATAAGGAAAATTGATTGCTTAATGTGTCCTACAGAATATTTCCATCATTTTTCAGTGGAACAAAAGAAAACACTAAATTCGACCATAATTGAAGGAAGAAAACTCCATCAGATGATCTTATATTACTATAATTTCTCACATAAATTCGATTTTTCATGTAGTTAGACAAGCTATCGACTCTGTATACATGGCACGAGCAGGCAAAATCTCAAGAACGAAACAAACTTACCTCGATGTGACACAAGTTCGACACTGCAGTCAAAACCTCCATGGTTCCTATCACAAGCACAGTAACTGCAAAAACGGAACGAGACAGAATATGAGTTGGCTGAGTTACTTTGTATATCGTATGTTAAAAAAGTAGAAAGGCGAATGCAGACCTGTACAGCATAAGCCCACTAGTATCTAAAACCGATTGACACGTTCCATGAGACGAGCATTTTTGTGGGCACCTCTCGAGCGATAAAGAGATGTCTGTTTTAGCAGTTGAATCAGCAGGATTTAGTTGTCTCAACCCGAAGCTCCAAGTTCCTCCTCTAACGTATAAAATATAAAAGCTAATTGTCTCCTCACTCGAATCATATAGCCTGAAGAACATCGACCCGTTGCTGCTGCTTGTGCTGTTTGCATAAAAGTAATCCCAACTAGAAAGAGAAGGCAATCCTCCATATCTTGCATAGAGTTCGTATTTAATCTTCGAGACACCACTCAGATGGATGTGGATGTTTCCTCCCGTTGCACCATAAGGAATGTCGAGGAGGAAAAAGGTCCATGCACCATCACTATCACCTCCGGTTGAAAAGTTACTCATAAACGGCTCAAGAGGAAATTCGTTTGGATTTGTTAAAACCTCTTGAGTTACCGGCATGTAGTTGGACTCGAAAGGAACGGATGGGTTTTTCCTAAGAACTGTCTGCAGTAAAAACCCTTAGCAATAAGTTTCAAAATGATCAGAACGATCACAGAAGCCGAGACAAGCATTGTTTGCGAAGCCAGCATACTCTGAGGCGGCATTTACATATAATTGAGTATTTTAAGGATTAGACGATCAACCAAGCTCAAAATTATTCAAATCCATCAAAGTGTGTGGTGGATCAGTCTATAATATTTTTATGTATCTAAGTTATCGTCTCCGCCTATCGCTCGTTCATCATCATATGCATTAGTAAATAACAGTACGAAAAAATTAAAATTTTACCTGAAGAACGTGCCTTTCAAACGTGCAGTTTAATCCAGCTTTCTCCAGAGGACACCGACTCACTTGCCATACTACCAGATAGCACGTTTTGAAGCTCATCGTGCCACTTGCACTAGAGTTATCAATTGGTTGAACAGAAATATACCAACGACCGGCTTTTGGAAAATTTATAACCAAAGGGGCCTTACTTATGTCAATAGAAAAATCATAAACTGTTTTGAGTGGCACTGCACCATGTCTAGCATAACACATCAACAAAAGGCTGCTTCCCGTTGTGTTTGAAGGTTCTGTTTCGTTGAGTGTCAAATTTGTTACGGCAATGAACATCTCTTCAACGATTTCCATCACATCTAACAAGTAGATATTCGGTCCTTCTTCATGACAAACAATCCCATTAGCATTTCTGCAGGCGACGACATTATTTCTCATTCCTTTATATAATCCATTTCCCAAACGAGATCCGGTTAAATTATAGCTCTCGCTACATGAAAGCACGTTAACTGTTCGGTTGCAGAACTGGCCCAGCATTGTTGACGTCATGCAGCCTTCCACACTAATGTTCCCACTAAAAGAGTATCCTGAGCCTCGATTAATCTGCAATCATAAATATATTTTGTGTGTATTATACAAGTAAAAAGGCTTCCGTATATATAGAGGGAGTAGAAATCTACCTACCATATAAAGGATATCTAGAGATATATACAGAAAAAAAAACATAAATATAAATAAATTCTTCAACAGTAAACAACAGTTAAAAATAAAATTAATCCAAGTGAAAGTAAAAATATTAAATTTCAAGACTTCAAAATGTTTCAAATAAACAAACTGAAATTGTTAAAACTACCTATAATCATTCATTCTCATACATATAAATATTTGAGAATGGGAAATGGATTGTATAAAGAGTAGATATTTACCATTTTTGACTGTGTCCTTACAGGTCCAATGCCGTTAAATAGTCCAAAGAACCATATACCTGGAGTAATCTGTATAGAAAAATAATTCGAGTTTGAGAGGTTTTCAAATGATTCTAAATCCTAATTCTTTTTTTCACTAGCGATAACCATTCTGAATGTACCTGTTCATTTGTAACTGTCAACCATATATTCTTCTGCATTGGGTAGCACTTCTCAAAATTTTGAAGACTTTGTGATGCAACAAAAGAATCGTTTGAAATGTACCCCATCACTGCAGTAACACATCTTTCCATTACATATTAGTTAAAGACGACATATATTGTCTTAACCACTGTTATATTCTTTTACCTAAACCTGCTACAGATGTGTTGTAGACATCAGGTAGAGGAGGACTTCCTTCTCGAAAGCATATCATCGGGATAGAGCTTCCATTGTTTATTCCACGGAGATCCTACAAAAAACGCTCTATAGTAAACTTAAACGCTGGTAAGATATCTAAATATGCATAAACTGAGTAAATTCAAGCCATATCTTTTACCTCAGACATAACGTGTCAAGAATTATAATGAAATACACAATCCATAATGCATCAAAGATAAACTACTCTATGTTTAGGTAATCAAGCAATCTTCACATAAACTTACAATGTCTGCATCCGATTCCAAGGCTAAAGACATTGACGAGAACCATGGTGGCAATTCAACTGCAATGAGGCAAGAAAATGGAAACTATCATCACATTATCTATGATCTCAGAACTGATCTTCAAAAAAAGCATAAGCTTCTTAGTTTACTACTCATTTTCCTCACTTCCATCTTTGACTCTGCTGGGAAGTAGGATGGTGTAAATCAAACCAACAAACTGAAATAGTGGCCGAACAGAAAAAAATGTTCGAGAGGCTCCACTGTTTTTCAAAATCTACAAAGAGGGCAATTGCAGAAAAGTTCAGACAAGCACTAAATAAACTCATAGATATTCCAGTTTGGGGGCTTCAGCCTACCCTATCCCCCCCCCCCCAACCTTGGTTTTAAAAAGCGCGCCTAGGCGAGGCGCACAGTTGGGGCGTTTTTAGGGTTAGGCGCAGATATATACTTAAAGCCCACCGAGGCTCATCGAGGCGCGCCTAGGCGCAAAAGCCCTGAGGCGCGCGCTTTCAGTATCTAGGGTTTAGGATATTATAAATGCTTAGCAGACATAATTTAGAATACAATTGTGTGCTTTCACACCCTCTTGATTTTGTTATTATCAGCTGTCATTATTGATTTTTGAACTTGAAATATGAAGGAGATGGGGATGATGCATTTTATGATGATGATTATTGATTAATGATTAGTTGCTTAGTTGATTTGATTGTACTTTAATATTTACGTGACGTACTTTAAGACTTAAGTATTTGTATTTGTTGAATATTTGTGTGTTTTAAATTAAGTATTTGTGTGTTTTAAGTGTTTGTGTTTTAAGTATTTGTGTTTTGAGTAGAAAATATATTATAGGTAAATATATTAGAATTTTTATACTTTAGGTGCGCCTCGCCTACGAAAAGCCCGCCCCTGAGCTTAAAGCTCTGCGCCTAGGCTCCAGGCCAGTTTGCGCCTCGGTGCGCCTTGCGCTTTTTAAAACCAAGCCCCCAACAACACCACACACACACACACCACATAATGCATATGCCCACATATTAATGTGTTCAATGACCAAAACGACGACACTCACTGAATCTGAATCAACTACCTTAAATTGAAACAAGATACTATGAATGACTTCATCAAGACATTCATTCACATTGCAACCAAATGTTGATAATTCTCAGTTATCAAAAGTCCCAACAACAACTTGAAGATATCAAATACAATAATCAATTCAAATTTTCAATCTGAATTTTTGGTAAAATCCTCAAGACTAACACAACCCTCCAATCCTTTCAGATCATAATTCTAAAAAAAAAAAACCCAAAAAAAACTCAAAATAATAATCCAACACAAATCCCACAAGAAAAAAGATAATAACTATAAACCCCTCAACCTCAAAAAACAAGTTCAGACAACCACGGTATCTTTACCTTAAAAATACATTACAAAATCCTACCTTTGAAACAACAAAAACATTAATGGAGTGGAATTCTTACCTCTAATGTAGCGCCAGTCATAAGGTCTGAGCGAAGTTTTAGCGTATGAAAAGGTGGAAATAGTGTATGTATTAAACGACTGTTCTTGTGAATCACACACACAAACATATACCAAAAATACGAGAAAGATATAAAATTGACCAAGAATCCACTTTGCCATCTTAGTTTTTCCTCTTTTCTCACTCCAGATAATCAAGATTCTAACTTTCTCGCTCTAGACAATCAAAGATTCATTGGTGGAACAATTCTTGGTAAGTGTGTTGTGTTTTCAACTGCAGCACGAAGTATGTCTGTGCTTTGTGAATAAATTAGTGATGTCTGATGATGAATTATTGCTAAATATTATGAAGATTTTTATTTTATGATTAATTATAGTTTGTTTAGTTTTTCGCTGGATTTTCGGGTTGACTGCTGTAGTCTATGGTTCAACGGCTGTGGCGGCGCGTGCGACACGCGCTTTTTTGTGACCAATAAATCATGATTTTTACGGTTTTTTTTGAAAGAAATTATTTTTACGCTTTAACTTCAATAATTATAATTATTTTAGTAGTCGAATTTTAATTCATTCAAATTATTTATTTAATTATTTATGCATATTTCGTAGTATTATTTACTAAATCTTCGTGGATACAATGAGATACAATTATTAGATTTTAAGTTATTCAATCAATATAAGTTATTTCAAAAGTTGAGCTCCTCGAATGATTTATCTCTCGTATATAATTTATGGGTAACTGTACAATAATAAAAATGATTCAATATGCACCTCGAATAACGGTATGTGTTACCCTCACTGTCAAAAAAAATATACTCCGTATTACGTTTTAAACTCGTAAAATACTAAATAAATTAGTAGTGATGATTATACAAAAAAAAAGTGTCATATGTTTTTTCTTCTTAATTCTTATTGCCGATATCTTTTGCATCGAATTTGAAAGTATTCAAAGTACACGAGTTTAAAAAATAATGCAATAATTTTACGAAAAAATATATTTAAATGTTTACTAAAATCAGCACGTCGTAGTTATCTCCAACAATGATGGTTATCTCGGCAAAAAAGGTTTGAAAGTAGGTCATTGCGTGAGATTTTAGTAATTGTTTAGTGTTAATCATGGTAAAAAGTAAAATTTCTATTGAAATATCATTTCCGTTATTTAGTAATCTTTGAATGCTATCGTTTAAAGTTATCGATGGAATATTTCATATTTGTAATTAATTTTATTCAAAAAAGGGTCCAAAACGATAAATCAAGTCATATTTATATTGTGGATATAATGATATTAGCAATCGAGATACGATTTTTTTATTATGGTTAAACAAAATTGTTCTCTTTTAAATTTTATTTCCACACGCTAATGGCTTATTTTGTGAATAACAAATGTCAGACTTCTAGAAGCATCTATTGTAGGAGACTCGTCGTGCTTGTTTTTCATGGGTTTGTCCTTTTTTTTACCTTTCAAAATATAAACAGTTAGGTGACTAATATTGCAACAAATAAGAAATATGCACATTCTCAATGTTACGTTTTTCCACATTTTTTGAACTTTTTTTATTTTTTATTTTTTCATACACATCCTAAATTTTTGTATAACATTTCCGTTTTGAAATACTATTTGTTTTTTTTTTCAACAATCGATTAAAACTATCTAATAATATGTGGAAAGTGATGAAAACAAGAACATATATAGTAAAATATAGCAAAAAATTTGTATGCAACAGTATCATGTCGAGGTGAATCAAAGATCTGTTATCGAATATGAGTTTGGATTAAATATTTAATCCGTCTTATCGTGTGACCGTCTAATAGAAAAAAAATATTTTATTTTATTGGTTACCGAATATTAAAAAGGTCAATAATCAAATAAATATATTTTTCCGATTTCGAAATCAGACCCAATCCAAAAAATTTATATATGTATCAAATAATAATGTTCCACGCCCAGTTATGACTATATGATTTTTTTTTTTTTTAATCTATGACTAGATGATTTGTACAATTTTCACAGGGAAAAAATGTATAAAGAATTGTCCATTGTTTTCCATGAGGGCATACATGAGTTCTTGAACTATTTTTGTGTTGATTAGAAACTTCATCCTTCAATTATAGTATCACCGAATAAGCAAATTCTTAATTACAAGGTCTCTTAACAATGAAATGTTATTATTAAAGTGTAACATATGTAAGTTTGTATCTTCTCATGTTAATGCGGTAATGCCTAAGGTGTGTCACGCTTCACTTTGATCATAGGATGATAATTTCAGGCATAGTATGATTGGTGATCAACATGATGACGATATGAAATACTCCCTCCGTCCCATTTATATAGGCGGATTGAAATTTTAACAAGGATTAAAAAAAATTATTGGAAAATTAAATTATATAGTAAATTTCTTAATATGCCTCTATTTATTATTTGACTATGTATTTTTTATGAGTTAATCATATAATTAAATAGAGATATATTAGTAAATGAGCTAAAAACATTACTTTTTATAGGTAGTATTAATTTGGACAGTGTTGTCTTATTCGAGCCACTGTTGTGCGATTCTAATATGCATGATCTAATAAATTAAAGCATGTTGTAAGACAAATATGGAAATGGAAATGTTTTTAAGCTATTTTATGAGTGGTATTTTTTTAGCATGTGTCTTCTATTCCCTCCGTCCCACTGAACATGTCTTGTTACTGTTCGGCACGGATATTAAGGAGAAGGATAAAAAGTTAGAAAGTGGGTATGTATCACCATTTTTGAAGAGTTAACTGATTCCTTATATGGAAACAAGACAAGTTCAGTGAGACAACCCAAAAAAGGAAAGGAAGACAAGTTCAGTGGGACGGATCGCGGATGGAGTACAATTTATCTTTACCTCATTTTGAATTTCATGTGATATAACTTATAAAATTGAAATGTTTAATATATAACATTTAATTGTGTTACTTTATAACATTTTCAATAATAAATATTTTCCGTGCAACGTACGAGAGCTTAAAGTAGAAACTTATAAACCCGTATAATTTTTTTTTATTAGCAAATGCTATAATTTTTATATATGATTGCTTTTTCCAAACAGTACTACCCACATTCGCAATTAGTGACCTTTCCCAAAATATAACTGATGGAAACAGTGACTATAATGAGAGGATAAACAAAAATATAAACAGACTTCCCTAATAGTCTTCATTTAAAATTTCAATAACCATATTTTGCTTAGTAGATTTGACTTATTTCATTAATTTTTTTTAAACCAAACAAATAACTTCACAACTACATAATCGATCGTACATGTGGCGGACCAAATTAAAATACACAAAATTGTCTTACTGGTTTATTTTTTTTAATGATTTTGTTTATGGGTAAATCCAAGTATAAAAAAACTTCGGCATATCCAAATCTACGACATTTCAGTCATTAAGAAGCCCACTCCATCAATCAAATTAATTTGAAAATATGATTGCGGTGAATAATGGTAAATTAAATAAAATGAACCCCTATCATAACTAATTATCAATACTCAACTATGATGGAATAATTAATAAGACTTTTAATGTTTGAAGAATTAATTAGAGGCCTATATAAGAAAATGAAACAAGTAGATTATAGAAAAGTATTATGATGACGATAAAAAGTCAAAAAAATACAAAATGTGTATGCCCAGATTAATAATGATGTAACCATGTCAACAAGAATAATAAATTCTTCATTACTAAACCTTGATTTAGTATAAAAATTTGCTGAGTCATTTTCAATTGTTTTTTAATTTCTTGAGCTCTCGTATGAATCTTCCAAAGTAATGGTGACATGCTTGGCCCAATATTTGCATATAGTACACTATTTTTATTTGGTATGTGCCGAAATAAAATTTTAATTCGTACACTTCCATTTTAAAGTACCATATTGTTGGGAAAATTATAAGGTTTCGATTTGATACCAAAACCCAACTGATTCTCCAACCGAATAGATGATCGCGCCAACCTAAATAGTGTTTTCCAGCTCGCCTGTTTGAGCCTTAGATGTTCTAGGATTACAGGTTAAGGAAGCGGAAGACGACGATACCGTGTCTACAAGCAGAGTCAATGGAAGACAATGAGCCGACCCAACTCGTGTTCACAACTGAGTCACTTAGCAAAAGACAAGAGGCGTCAACCTTCACTGAGTGATCCAAACAGAGCTCGATCAAGCCGAAGAGAATTCGAGTCGAGTTCAAAACACAAATTCCAAAGACAGTAACAAAGGAACTATCTCTCGAAGACTCCACGACGAGATCCGCCTCGAATTCAAAAGCCGGCTCTAAAGGCGTAAGATCCCGAATCGATAAGTCAACCTACCTCGACCAATGAGGATTGCCGCATCAGCATCCTAGACTTCGTAACCTGTGACGTGACACAAATGAAGACAGCAGATACGCCCAACGGCAGATCTTGTATTTAAGAAGAGTAGGTAAGATTCAAACGGCTCCTCCAACGGCTAGTCTTGAATCTCTACCTATATAAACCCGTCTTCAACCTCAGGATCAGATACGAAAAACTCTCTACAAGCTTTCATTATCCTGAATTCATTATTCTTTCAAAAGCTCCCAAGCTCTACATAGATCAAAGAACACTTTATCTTAAAGTGTTTCTAGTTAAGCGCTTAGTTTTTCGTCCGTTCCCTAGGCCAAACCCATTGTATATCTAAAGCCTAGATTTCGAACGAGTTCATCATTCTCTCGAAGTTCTTAATTGTAAGAACTCGTTCACGCTGGAACCCCATACCCAAACCCAAACCCAGAAAGGTTAGGTAAAGGTACGCTTGCTCGAAGCGCGTAATTCGAGTGGATAGGTTCTTCAGTACCCGCAAACTGAAGGTGTATAGGCTTGACAGTGCCCGCAAACTGTTGGAACACAGCTCGGGTTAGAGTTGTGAAGTTGCTTGGTACTTGGAAACCAAGTGGTAGTGGATTACCAGTGAACCTGGTCGTGGACGTAGGAGGTGTTACTCCGAACCACGTAAAAACTCGCGTGCTTCTATCTCTCTCTCTTTTCTTTTGCTTTATATTCAGCTGTGTACTAACGCCTTCATATCATTGCATACTTGTTCAAAACTGCACACACAGCTACTCTCCAAAGACAGCTGTGTCTCTCGAAAAGTTGCACAACCTGACTAAGCTGAAAACGATAAGTTAATATTTTCAAACTGAGTTTTTATAAGTAACTGAGCTAAGTTTTCAAACCACCACTTTCCGCACCGCCAGCTGAGTTGTTTACCCAGCTGACCCTCCCCAGCTGGATCAATAACTGAGCTCTCACTCAACTCCGTTTTAACTTGATAAAAGTTTCGAAAAATATACTTGGTGTATTCACTCCCCCCCCTCTACACCAAGTACCCAGCTCAGGGACCATCAATTGGTATCAGAGCAGTGGTTCAAAAGACCACCGTTTCTGTATCAAGAGATCTCTCTTGACACTCTGCGTCAGTGGTCAACTGAACAGATCCGTTTTTCAGAAAAACTCACTCTAGTGCATTCTGTACATCTCTTCATGGATTCCTATCTTAACAGGAACCTCCCCACCTTCTCGGTAGACGACTATGCAATCTGGAAATTCAGATTGAAAAGCTTCCTTTGTGCACATCACGACATGATGTGGGACGTCATTTCAGACGGACCCATCCTTATATACAAACAAGGAAATGAACTTGTACCTGCTCAAGAAGGACAACCAGAATACCGGCCAACTCTCAAGCCAAAGAAGGAATATTCTTCCGAAGAGCGAAAGCAAGTCTCGGATGCTTCGCAAGGAACACCATCTCTTCAACAAGCCTCAAACGCCTACCCGAGCAAAATCATCAAGTGCGAGACGACAAAGAGATGTAAACACTCGCCAAGCTATGTGAAGGATCAGAAGAGATCAAAGAAAACAAATTCACAATAGCGTGCCAAAAATTCGACAACTTCAAGCAGCTAGCCAACGAGTCCATCGAAGCGATGGAGCTAAGGTTCTCAAACATAGTCATTGAGATAGAGACAATCAGAACTGGGAAGTATACCCAGCGGGAAAAGAATCTAAAGGTTCTTTCAGCTCTTTCAGCTGAATGGAACACTTACAAGGTAGTTCACCAAAGTCGAAGTGACTTGGGTGATCTATCTACAGAAAGATTGTTCTCACTCCTAAAAGCCAACGAGTACAACTTGAAGATCACTCAAGAAGAATCTTCAAGCAGACAGAATGACGGAGAACTCACCCCAGCTCCAAAAGAAATAGCTTTCAGAGCCAACTCGAAAAGTCACCATGTCAAGTCGAGTCCTCCAAGATGAAGAAGGACAAAAAGGATATGAGCAAAGAGGAGCTACTCGAAGAAATTGCCATGATGGTGAAAAGTTATAACGGACTCAACACCGGCAAGGGCAAATACAAGAAGTTCTTCAGAATTACGAGAGATAAGTACGCAAAGAATCATGAGAAGTCGACAAACGAACTGAAGAAGGTTGCTTCAACTGCAAGGAACCAGGACACTACCGACAAGATTGTCCAAAGTTGTCCAAGAAAGATAAAGACCAATTAAAAGCTAAGGCAGCGGACCGAAGGAGAGCTTATATCGCTGATGAAGAATCAGAGTGCAATAAAATGGATGACATGCCATTTTCAGACTCGGAAGAAGAAGCCCTGATGGCCAATCATGAACCTGATTGGGATACTTGCTTTATGGGACAAACAGACGGCATCGATGAAGATGAGGTAACTTCTCGAACTCTAAATCTATCTAACACCTCACCATCACACGAACACTCTACACAGGACTCAGAATCTGGACTACCTGATTGGAGTTTAGTAGAGAAAGTAATGAACGATTCCAAGGAGCTTCAAGAGATCCTTGACGTCATTATGTGTGAGAATGCCGAGCTGAAGGTAGAACTGGAAAAGACAAAAGTATCAGACACAGCTGATACAACTCAGCTCCAACTGGAAGTCGTTTCACTAAAAGACGAATAGTGAAACAAGATCACTGATGAAGAAAGTCAAGATCGAGAAGACACGGTGATAGAAGATGTGGAAAAGGGTCACATCGGAAAGGAAGTCAGATCATTGAGTCGAAAAGCACCGAAGAGGTACTATCTAAAAAGATAGTAGCTCTCATCAAAGCCACGTCAACAATGGACGAGATCATTAATGCTCGGCGTCCAAAGACTCAAAGCGGGACCGGGATACAACGAATCAAAGGATGCCTCAAACATTGCCTCCACAAGTGGAACAAAGGTTATGTTTGTACGAGCAAATGAACCTTCAACCCCAAGCTCAAAGATCAACAATCGAGGACACAAGAAAGGCGTCGGGAAGAACAGAAACACTCTCAAGCTCCGTTGAGGACACAAACAGACGTCAAAAAGAACATTGAACAAGCCTCAAACTCCGTCGAGAACACGGCGAGACATCAAGAAGGTCACCGTGCGACAACCTCAAGCTCGGCTCGGACGACAACGTGCTCAACCTCAACGAAGACCACAAGCCGGATTTTACGGATACCGGCCACGGCGCCACACGTTGATCAATATCAACCAAGATATTAGAGATACCCGGTGGATACCACTCATACGAGTATCACCGGATAATTATTTCCAAACCACGGATCGAGACAAAGCAGAGACAAAGGAACGTCTCGGCTAGGCACACTGAAATCAAACAAAATACGTACAACAAAACAAGAAGACACGAAGATCAAGACCTCGCCAACAAAAGAAGAACACAATGAATGTGTATATCGACTCACTGGGAGAATTATCGATCTAATGACCCAATGCGAGTCTTCAAGCGTATCCGGGTCGTTAAAGGATCTATGTCTAACCCACAAGGACCCAATTAAACCGGGTACCCGAATTTTAACTTTTTGTTTAGGTTGCAAGGAATCGACGCATCTCCGAGGAGTCGATGAGAACGCTTTGGTACTTGGACAAGCTGGATGTTCCAAGCACATGACGCACCTAAAGCATCTACTCCGGGAGTATATTGAGCGTACAGTCCACAAGTAACATTTGGTGACAACTCCAAAGGTCTAACCAAAAGTTATGGTACATTTAAAACTATAAATGTTATAATCCCAAATGTTTCTTATGTACAAGGATTGCAACATAACTTGCTTTCCATTAGCCAATTCTGCGACAACGGTTTTTCAGTCAAGTTTGATACACAGGGATGCACAGTGAAGCACAGGGAAACCAAGCAGATACTCCTAAAAGGGAAAAGAGAAGGAAATATGTACTTCGGACGAACAAGAACTCCGGAGACTTGTCTTGTATCAAAAAGCAAGAATGAAGTCACTGGTCAGTGGCACGTACGGCCGAATCATCTCAACTTCAAGACAATCAACAACCGGCTAGGAACCGGCTCGCTAATGGAATTCCAGATCAAGTATATGACAAAAGTCATATGTGCGGCGCGTGTCAACAAGGAAAACAAACAAGAATTTCATTCTCTCTCAAGCTACCGATCAACCGATCGAGTTCTTCAACTTCTTCACATGGATCTTTTTGGTCCAAGTTACTCCAAAAGCTTCAATGGCGAGAAAATATACTGTCGTTGTGGATGATTTCTCAAGATTCACATGGGTATCTTTCTTGTACCGAAGAGCGAAACGAGAACTAAGCTGCCTATCCCGTGGAAAGATTATCAACACGAAGGAGTGCAAGATAATGGCAATAAGATCGGATCGTGGAACGGAGTTTCTAAATGAAACTATTTATGATTTTGCGAGAAGAACGGAGTTCAACACCAAACATCCGGCTCGCACACCTCGGCGGAATGGTGTAGCGAACGAAGAAAACGAACTCTCGGAAAGCCTACCTCAATGCTAGCTAGCTCGCCTTTCCAAAGAAGTTACGGTGAGCAATCAACACAGCTTGCTTCACTCAGAATCGCTCCCTACTCACATCAAGACAAGGAAAGACACCGTATGAGCTATGGAACAACAGAATACCATACATTGGATATTTCAAGGTATTCGGATCCAAATGTCACATTCTCAATAATGGAAAGACACAGCTCAAGACGTTCGACGAAAAGACAGACCGATGAGTATTCCTTGGTTATTCCGCTGTGAGTAAAGCATACAGAGTCTTCAACAGAAGAACTCAAACAGTCGAAGTAACTACACATGTTACCTTTGACGAATCCTCCTTCGAATATAGAGATTCTATCAAACGAAGAAGCGAAGGAGAATCTTCAAGATTGATTCAGACAAGGGCTCAAGAGAATAGAATCAGGAATCGGCCGAACCATTAATTTGGGACAATGAGCCAGAGGAGGAAATTCAAATCAACCAAGAAGCTCCACCAAACTGAAATCGAGAAGAAGCTTCAACGCCAAATCGAGGGGAACATCATCACTGGGAATCCAAACACGAGTCCCTCACTCCATCTCCACGAACCTCTTCGAAGTCACCTCAAAATCCAAATCAAGGAGAATCAATCTCTCAAGACTTAAATCCAGAACAACTCCAAGACAGACGAAATTTAGCCACTTCAAGCATCAATCAACCAAGAAGAAATTCGTAAGAGGAGAAGATGGATTGAAGATCATCCATCATCGCAATCATTGGAGAACCTTCTCGACCAAGTCAAAACCGAAGCTCGCTCAAGCTTCATCGGATCATCAAGAGGCGGTGACACGACCAACTCGCATGAGCTAGAACTGACGGTCTATGATGAAGACACAGCTCTAATGGCGTGTTACGTAGCTCAAGTGCCAGAGCCTCAATCAATTCTCGAAGCTTTGAAGAGTGTGCCTTGGACAAATGCCATGCAAGAAGAGGTGAACGAATTCCTCAGAAATTGTGTCTGGGAATTAGTCGACAGACCTCAAGAAGTCAAAGTCATAGGACTCAAATGGATATTCAAGAACAAGTTGGATACCCTGGGAGTCGTCATCAGAAACAAAGCTCGACTCGTTGCCAAGGGCTACACTCAGCAGGAAGGAATTGACTTCGAAGAATCTTTTGCTCCAGTAGCACGATTGGAAGCAATCAGACTATTTCTCGCCTTTGCAGCACATCACAAATTCAAGGTCTATCAAATGGATGTGAAGTGTGCATTCCTAAATGGAGAAATCAAAGAAGATGTCTACGTTGAACAACCTCCAGGATTCGAAGTAGAAGGAAATAAAGTCTACAAACTAAAGAAGGCTCTTTATGGATTAAAGCAAGCACCTCGAGCTTGGTATGACACTCTGTCAAATTTTCTCATATCCAAAGGATTCAAGAAGGGCTCAGTAGACAGAACTCTCTTCACCATCAAGTCAGGAGAAGATATCCTGGTTGTTCAAATCTACGTAGACGACATCATCTTTGGATCAAGATCAAGCTTCTTATGCCAAAGATTTGGAGAGATGATGTCAGAGAAGTTCCAAATGTCCATGATGGGAGAAATGAGTTTCTTCCTAGGACTTCAAGTCAAGCAATCTTCAGAAGGGATCTTCATAAATCAATCCAAATACGTGAAAGATTTGATCGCCAAGTATGGAGTTCAATCAAGCAAAACTGTAAAGATTCCAATGAACACCAACTGGAAGATTGAACCTGGAACTGAAGGGAAGTCAATTGATTCCAGCAAATACGGAGGGATAATAGGATCCTGCCGTATCTAACGACAAGTCGTCCGGACATCTCTTTCGCGGTCGGTGTGTGTGCCGGATTTCAAGTTGATCCAAAGGAAGCACACATGCAAGCGACAAGAACATTCTCAAATACCTCAAGGAACTCGGAATGTTGGGCTGTGGTACCAGTGAAGACAATCTACACTGATACTCGGATTCGGACTTCGGCTGAGATCGATTGGACGAAAAATCAACTTCGGGAACTTGTCGGTTCTTAGGAAGCAAGTTGATCTCATGGTTTTCAAAGAAACAAACGTGCGTCGCAACTTCCACGACGAAGCGAGAATATATGGCCGGAAAGCCGCCTCGCAAATTCTCTGGAAACATCACTGGATGACTATGAAGTAAAAAGCTGACGGAGTTCCAATTTTGTGATAGCTCAAGTGCGATTGCCATATCAGAGAATCCAGTATTTCACACAAGATGCAAGCATGTAGACGTACGACATCATTTCATCAGAGATCACGTAGAAAAGAAGGATGTGATTGTTGAGAAAATTCACACGTACATACAATGGGCCGATATTCTCACAAAACCGCCGATAGAAGCAAGATTCAAAATGCCATGCGGATTACTTGGACTTCTCAACCCGACGATGCTTCACCTACCGAATGGAAGCAGACCAATTGAATGGAAGGACCAACAATGAAAGGACCAGTAGAATACAAGCAATCAACCGAAAATCGAATCAATGTCACCGATATCACCGAGAAAGAATTCGCCTAAACCGATCTTTGAAAGGAAAGGATTATTCAGTGAGAACCATTTGGAACCACGATGACCCAAGACACCCACTCAACCGAGGTATCAGTGACTACAATGATCAGTAGAGGTTTGAAATAACTTTAATTACACCTACTCAATCATTTTCGTCAATTCACATCTTGTCATTTCTAATCAATATTAATTAAAAGTCTGCAAAGAATTGAATAATGGGAGTTTCGAGGCAAAAGTCAAAGCGCCTCAACCGTTTTCTCTCGCATTAAATTGACATGACGCGAGAATCACTCCCAGTCGTAGATCTTCTTATCAACATACAAATCTTGATCGTCCATTCTTCAAGAAATCTCTTTAAATATGCTAGAAGATATACGCATCAAACGTAGAAAGTTTTTTTCTTTCTTATTTCCATCAATTGGTATTGTTTGTTTCTACTAACAAAAGATGCAGAAAAAGAACATGGAATCCAGAAAGATGTCTCCCGAAGCCAATCAAACCTGAAGAATCTGTCAAAGCTTCAAGATAAGAGTTGCTTAACTCTCAGAAACCTCAAAGAAGACGGAAGTCCAGAAGAAGGTGAAGCCCATCGACGAACCGAGCCGGCGCATGAGAGACCGCAAAGCTCAAGAACGTCATCCACTGCAAGGTGCGGAAAACTTTCGGGAATGACAAAGGAAAAAGACCTCCTCACCGTTTCTCTCAACATAAAGAGAACGGGACACACAACTCCCCGGGATGCAAAAATCAACGTCAACGGACACTGGACCGGATGTTGATGAAAACCGGAGTATTAAGGAAAGCGATCATTTCAAAGCTCGCTCCGCCACAGAGGCACGGAAAAAGATGCGAGGAAACAAAGCGGCATCTAACTCCGTCCGTGAATCGGAGACAACTTGAGGAGACAAAATATATCAAGCACCGTCTTCAAACCGAAGACTCAAGTCAAAGGTGCTCGGTCGATCAGAGAAGCCGACATTATGAGAGAATTCGTAATCACTCTCCGAGGAGCGAAGGCCCTCAAGCGGTCGTTTCGTACGGTGGAAGAGAAGTTCACGTCCCGCTTGAACATAATCATCACCAACACCGCAACGGAGTATTCCAACGAACAACCAAGCTTAAACCCCAAAACGGATGGGATACTTCAACCGCCTTCTCTTCGCTTCTTCACTCCACAGGACACCTTCTTCGAGATCTTTCAATAAAAGATGCTCAAGTCCCTGCACCAAGCTCAAATGAGAAACTTCACCCGCCCAACGATCACTGCAATTTGGATGATGATGATATGAGCCGAATACAAATCCCTCAGTCTTTGTATCGGACTTTCTCATTCAATCTAAGAAGTCGAAGAAGCAAAAGTTGCAAGGAATGAAGATTGTGCCCGACTCGGAAGATGATGTCTCCGTGCCAACTCATCCTTCCAAGCACTCGTACCGCCCATGAATCAGGACAACGCCGTGTCCGTAATCACAGTGAGGCTAATGCAATCGAAGTAGAGCCCTAATACAACGGTGAGCCACTAAGACTCTAAACCTCGCCGCTCGTAGCCGAAAACCACGGTTCGCCAAACTAAAACATCGCAATGACCGATGGTGAATATCTCCCACCCCGTTTTGATCATGCCAAAAAGGGGAAGTAAGGGAGAAGAGAGACAAGTCAATGAAGAGGCAAGCGGTTGAGCTAGAGGAACCGAATTGAATCGAATCAATTTGAAGAAAGAGTCAAAGAAGCAACGGATGCGAAGAAGACCCAGATCGAAGATCGAAGTTTTTTCTTTCTTTCTTTTTCCTGTGTTATAATGTATTTTCTTACATTAGTAAAACACAAGTTTCTCTGCATCATAAGTTGTCTCAGTTAGGTTTTGGCATCATCAAAAAGGGTGAAATTGTTGGGAAAATTATAAGGTTTCGATTTGATACCAAAACCCAACTGATTCTCCAACCGAATAGATGATCGCGCCAACCTAAATAGTGTTTTCCGGCTGTTTGAGCCTTAGATGTTCTAGGATTACGAGGTTAAGGAAGCGGAAGACGGCGGTCGACCCCGTGTCTACAGAGTCGGCTAGCGGAAGACAGACGATCGACCCGGTATGTTCACAATGAGTCGTCAGCAAAAGACAAGAGCGTCAACCTTCACTGAGTGATCCGGCGAGCTGATCAAGCCGAAGAGAATTCGAGCCGAGTTCAAAACACGGTAGTCCGGTATACGAGAACAAAGGAACTATCTCCGAAGACTCCACGACGAGACGATCCGGCTACGAATTCAAAAGCCGGCTCTAAAGGCGAGAAGATCCGGAATCGAGAGGAAGTCAACCTACCTCGACCAATGAGGGATTGCCGGATCGGCATCCTAGACTTCGAGAACCTAGGATGTGACACAAATGAAGACAGTGCGGATACGCCCAACGGCGGATCTTGTATTTAAGAAGAGTATGTAAGATTCAAACGGCTCCTCCAACGGCTAGTCTTGAATCTCTACCTATATAAACCCGTCTTCAACCTCGGGATCGATACGAAAAACTCTCTACAAGCTTTCATTATCTGAATTCATTATTCTTTCAAAAGCTCCCAAGCAGTTCTACATAGATCAAAGAACACTTTATCTTAAAGTGTTTCTAGTTAAGAAACTGCTTAGTTTTTCGTCTGTTCCCTAGGCCAAACCCATTGTATATCTAAAGCCTAGATTTCGAACGAGTTCATCATTCTCTGAAGTTCTTAATTGTAAGAACTCGTTCACAGTTGGAACCCCATACCCAAACCCAAACCCAGAAAGGTTAGGTAAAGGTACGCTTGCTCGAAGCGCGTAATTCGAGTGGATAGGTTCTTCGGTACCCGCAAACCGAAGGTGTATAGGCTTGACGGTGCCCGCAACCGTTGGAACACGGCTCGGGTTAGAGTTGTGAAGTTGCTTGGTACTTGGAAACCAAGTGGTAGTGGATTACCGGTGAACTGGTCGTGGACGTAGGAGGTGTTACTCCGAACCACGTAAAAACTCGCGTCTTCTATCTCTCTCTCTTTTCTTTTGCTTTATATTCAATTTGTGTACTAACGCCTTCATATCATTGCATACTTGTTCAAAAGCGCACACACAAATTTTCTCCAAAGACAGCTGTGTCTCTCGAAAAGTTGCACAACCTGACTAAGCTGAAAACGATAAGTTAATATTTTCAAACTGAGTTTTTATAAGTAACTGAGCTAAGTTTTCAAACCACCACTTTCCGCACCGCCAGCTGAGTTGTTTACCCAGCTGACCCTCCCCGGATCAATAAGCGAGCTCTCACTCAACTCCGTTTTAACTTGATAAAAGTTTCGAAAAATATACTTGGTGTATTCACTCCCCTCTACACCAGTACCCGTCGAGGACCATCAATTGGTATCGAGCGATGGTTCAAAAGACCACCGTTTCTGTATCAAGAGATCTCTCTTGACACTCTGCGTCAGTGGTCAACTGAACAGATCCGTTTTTCAGAAAAACTCACTCTAGTGCATTCTGTACATCTCTTCATGGATTCCTATCTTAACAGGAACCTCCCCACCTTCTCGGTAGACGACTATGCAATCTGGAAATTCAGATTGAAAAGCTTCCTTTGTGCACATCACGACATGATGTGGGACGTCATTTCAGACGGACCCATCCTTATATACAAACAAGGAAATGAACTTGTACCTGCTCAAGAAGGACAACCAGAATACCGGCCAACTCTCAAGCCAAAGAAGGAATATTCTTCCGAAGAGCGAAAGCAAGAACACCATCTCTTCAACAGTCTCAAACGCCTACCTGAGCAAAATCATCAAGTGCGAGACAGCCAAAGAGATGTGGGAAACACTCGCCAAGCTATGTGAAGGATCAGAAGAGATCAAAGAAAACAAATTCACAATAGCGTGCCAAAAATTCGACAACTTCAAGCAGCTAGCCAACGAGTCCATCGAAGCGATGGAGCTAAGGTTCTCAAACATAGTCCATCTAAAGGTTCTTTCAGCTCTTTCAGCTGAATGGAACACTTACAAGGTAGTTCACCAAAGTCGAAGTGACTTGGGTGATCTATCTACAGAAAGATTGTTCTCACTCCTAAAAGCCAACGAGTACAACTTGAAGATCACTCAAGAAGAATCTTCAAGCAGACAGAATGACGGAGAACTCACCCCTTTCTCCAAAAGAAATAGCTTTCAGAGCCAACTCTGAAAAGTCAGCTCATGTCAAGTCAGCTGAGTCCTCCAAGATGAAGAAGGACAAAAAGGATATGAGCAAAGAGGAGCTACTCGAAGAAATTGCCATGATGGTGAAAAGTTATAACAGACTCAACACCAGCAAGGGCAAATACAAGAAGTTCTTCAGGAATTACAGAGATAAGTACGCAGCAGCTGATGAGAAGTCAGCTGACAAACGAACTGAAGAAGGTTGCTTCAACTGCAAGGAACCAGGACATAAAAGTCTAAGATATAATTGAATTGTAAAAATAGTTCGCCCTTTGCTTATATTTTACGGGAATCAGATCGCATGTGGTGATTTCAAGACAACAAAGGCCTCAAAATGTTAATGGGAGCTAAATATGCGTGGATAGTAGATGGATCTTCCAAGAGGTGATACATTTAAAGGTTTCAGTGGATGGAAGAAACTCAAAGAGTTGGTTAAGGTAGGAGAAGTATTGATAATTGTTGTCTGGGCAGTTCAATAGCTGTTTTGCAATAGGCTTTGAAACTGCAGATTCACTTAAAATGTTTCACTTTCAGCTTCATGGGAGAATTTTAATTTAGAAATAACTTTTGAAATCCCCCTTTACCATACTCTACTTTGTAATAGTTGTCCCTGAGACATAAATCGAGAAAAAATATTATAGTAAACAACAAAAATGGTGTAATATGTACATATGTTTACAGAAAAGAAAAGTAATTACCTTTTAGTTTCTTCGTGTCATACATAAATTTGCTCTAGAATAATATTTAGAGAAGAGAATGCAGTGAACTTCGTGATTTGAGGAACAAATATCTCGCAGATCTTGAAATTTAAAATTCAGGGCTTTTGTTTATAGGATTTCAAACATAGTGTTTGTTATTCTAGGGGTAGATCTATTGACTATGAGTGTCGGACAGTTGGATCTGAATGGTTTTATGGGTTTTTGCAAAAATAGGAACAATCTTTAAATGGGAGGTTCGTCGGAGATGATAAACCAAAAGTGGAGGGTGGTTGAGATAAAATTGCAGAGAGTGAGGGTAGTCGGAGATAAAATGTCAGAGGATGAGGGTGTTCAGAGATGAGAGTGTAAGGTTTGTAGAATAAACTTTGTAGTTGTGTTAGAGAAATATTAATCTACTGAAACCTATGGTTGTGAGGTTGAATGGAATCTTCATCAAATATTGAGGTCAACAGGAGATGAAAGAATGGTGGAGAATGGCCTGAAATGACCGGTGGCGTCGGTTTGAGGGTGTTCAGAGTCAGAGATGGTGGAGCAGAACAAGATATCTCTAACCCTAAAATTGAGAAATATGCTATTTATACTGGGGTTTGGGTCTTCTATTTTTTTTTAGAGATAATGGTTTGGGCTTATTTATCAAATTTGAATGGAATGGATGGGTTGTTTTTTGTTATTATGTCTGGGCTTTTTTTTTTAATCCGAATTGTTTAGTAAAATTGAATGTTTATGGATTTTGCCTTATTTAAAAATATGTAATATTTTCAGTCTAGATGGGGTTATTCAAAAACAGAGGATGACCAAGATGCATGTACTTTTTCTACACTTCCTACCTAGATTTAGAGTTTAGTATTACCTTTTTTTTTAATTTCAAAACTTGCTCTGTCTTTCGAAGCTTTTCCCGTTTTAAGATGTTTTGCTTTAATCTTTGCAAGAAAATGGGAAATAAAGTTAGTAATCTTCCAGATTCAGTGAATAATAATTTATTAACCACTATGAAAACACTATAAACTTAACCTTTGGAATTAGGGCTAAAAATTGCAGAGAGAGGAAACTGCCTTCACTTTGAGTATATTGTCAAATTAGTAAGATTTACTGTGAAAATCCCTGATATTATACTCTAGGATTTCATTTTTGTACCTGAAACAGAAACCACGAAATGTTAGAAGAATTAACAATAACATCGTGTAATATGTATAAAGATTTGCATAGAAATAGAAATTACCTTGACTTTGTTCGTGTAGTATTTAGATCTGGTATAAAATATAAGTCAGCGCTGCTAATTCGGTTAGCCGAAGTGATTAAGAACCAAATGTGATGAAGATGTTGCAGATCTGGGCATATAGATCTCGCATTTGAAAATGTAGGGTTTTTGATAGGATTTAGAACATAGTCGTCATATATCCAGGGTAGATCTATGGAATATCCGTGTTGGAGTGTGAGATATGGCCCCTAATTTAGGGTTTTCGATTTAGGTTTTCTCACAAATAGAGAAAGTGTTTTGGACTGGAGCAATGTCGGATATGGTAAAATAGACGTGAATGGCAATTTATAAGAGATTTCCGACGTTGATGGTGGTCGGAGATGAAAGGGCAGAGGTAGTTGGTGTTCGGCCATGGAAAATTTTGGAGCTCAACTACGTTAAACTGGTTGTTATTTTGAGGGGGATTTCCGATGAGAGTATTACATTGATCGGAGATGAAAGATATGGTGGATGTTGGCAGGAAATGAACAACGAAGGGAGAAACAAGGTTATCGGAGATTATACATTACAGAGTAGTGGTAGGCGGAGAAGAAGGGTGTGTGGCAACCCTAAATTTTTTGTTATGCTATTTATACTGGGTTGTGTTTGTAATAAATGATAATTTGGATGGTTGGGTGTAATAAATTGTACCATTACATTTTTTTATCTGGTATTCAATCTAAATTTGGGCTTGGTGGGTGAATGTTTTTACTTATTTTGGGAGTATTTGTTTTGGGCTTTATTATAAAATAGTTGAATTATTTCTCAAATTTTCAATGTTTTTTGGCTGGATGAATTCTTTTTGGCTAGATGATGCATCTAAGAGTTCACTATTTTAAATTTTGATTGTAGTTTCATTTGTAAATTACGTTTTTTTTTTGAAATATCATTTGTAAATTATTTAGTAATTGTTATAATATGTTTTATTTAAGAGGCATGACCTTTATTTAGTGCTGCCATGCATTTATGATATGTTTGCAAATTATTAATCTAATTACTCTCTTAATTACTGCCGAATTCATAAATATATTTGGATATATGTTCTAACATTTTTTTTGTTATATTATAGGTGATGAAATATTTATAAGATAATTAATATATATATTTAGAGATGTTTGGAAGGTATCAAGAATTTATAACTAATGAAAATTCGTTGGAATTGTTATGATTGTTTATCTTTAAGTCTTTATTCAGATATATGAAAATTGGTTGTTGATAATTCTTTAGAATTTATGTGCTATACTAAATTTTAAAATATTGTGTATTTAAATTATTAAAGTGATGCTTTTGCGTTAGTATTTTCAATTACTTGAAATTATAATGTAATTTTTCTTCTCTCCTTTATATTCATTAATAATGTTTTATGTATATTTTTAATTTTCAGGTGAACGTTCTGTGAAAATTCCTCGTGTTGATATTGGATTTGCAACTGGTTGTAGTTTATCGCAAGATTCTGGTGATTTGAATCTGACATCATCATTTATCAAATTTGATCAATCTAATAGTAAGTTTGCATGTTATAGTTTATGTATAATTTTAGTGTATATAAATGTAGTTGAAAACTTTTGATATAATAAGTTTCTCATAATTATTTTATTTGGCAGATTGGGAATTTCGCATTTCTAATGTGTTGAATGACCCAACAATGAAGAATTTCTAGTTGTATCCATCCAATAATTTAGAAGGGAGTAGTAAAAAAACTACAGTTGTTAATCCTGAAATGAGTATCTCTCAACAGTCTACAATTAGTTCTACGACTGATCACATTGAATTCAATAATTCACCTCATTCGTCGGGTATGTATATTTTTCTCAAATATCTTTATTTTTTTCTCAATATGCTTATTATATTAATTTAGTTCATCCTAATTATATTTAAAGGCATTAATGAGATCTATACACGATTCATAATAAGTTAACATTTCTTTTAATTGCAAAATTTAATAATTTTATTCGTTTATGAATTTGTCAGTTATTTTTAAATGTTCTATCAAAATTGTTTGGCATGTGCTTAATTATTCTAAATTTACTTTAAATATTTTGGTTTAATGTTAATTTCGGTTTATTTTTATTTCTTAGTTGAACAAAATTGATATTTTGAATAAGTGGTAAAATTTATATTTTTTAAAATAATATGATTAATATTATTTTCGTATTTCATTTAATGCTTCATATTATAAAATTAACTATTATTCTTTAGTTAATTTTACTTATGTTTTTTTTAGACTAAAAAAACTTCATTAATTCTTTAAATCCTGATCAACAATATGTAAGAGCCATGAAGGCCAACTATCATGCCACACGCAGGTGGTCTTTAAATTTCTAGCATATCTTGCTAACTAACGTGCAACCACATTTGCTTCTCTACGAGTATGACAAATAGAAAGAACATTTTAACTTCTTTACCATATCAAAAAAATCGAACATGTCTTCACACAAAGCACTAGCTTCCTCATTCACTTCATCAACCACCATGACCGCTAGCATCGAATCAGTGTACGCCTTCATCGGTGACAAGCCCTCCTCCACACATTGGCGTATACCCTGAACCAGGGCCTTGAGTTCCTCATGCAAAATTGTAGCAGACCGTTGAATAGGTTTGGCCATGGCGAAGAGGATACAACCACTTGCATCTCTCGCTATAGCCCCCACGCCACCCCGCCCTCTGTCCTCATCAATGGCATAGTCCACATCGAGTCGAATTCTGCCTGTCTTCGGTCTTAACCAAATTGCGCTGCCTTCATTCGGAAGCACTCGAGACCAGTAGTCTGACTTCTCGCAGCAACATATCCATCAATATACATCTCGCATTCTTTAAAAAGATCTCGCCACTGCCACTGCCTCTTTTTGTGCTTCTCATCGCATAGGAATTTCCATATCAACCATAAACCCATCAACCACATCTGAAAACTCTCTCGATTAACTTCCTTCATCATCGCCCCTCCTATACTCCAAAAATCAAAAAACTCCCACCTCTTCAAAATTTTCCAGAACTCAAACTCGGTCCATAAATGTCTAACTTTCTCACAATAAATCAACACATGTGCCGTCGTGCCCCATCCTTTCCGACACCACCCGCATCTTGAATTTTTGCGGTTTCCCCTCACTACGCAATTTTTTGCGGAAACCTCACTAGATTGACACGGAAACCTCATTGGTGTGTTTTCCTTACAACTTAAAATTAGAAATACTTATTTAACTAGATTTTGTATTTTTTTTTATATTTCTTATTTATAATAAATGTTCTAACTTTACCCTACAATATTTGGAATACGATATAGTATGTAATTTTGAAAATATATATATATATATATATATATATATATTAGTCTGATGAATAGTTGCCGAAATAGTTTTATTAGTTTCATTATTTTAATTATTTCATATTTTTTAAATATATAAGTGAAGAAATTTTAAATAGATAATTAAAAATATATATTTAGAGATGTTTAGAAGTTATAAAAAATGAAGAATTATTAAAAATGGGTTGAAATTTTTATGATGGTTTATCTTTAATTCTAATGGCATTTTGAAATGGATTTTCATCGAAATTGTATTTTTAAATATATCAAAATCGGTGGTTTAGAGATGTGTAGAAAATACGTGTTATGCTAATTTTTTTCATTTAAAAAAACTTAAATTATTAATATAATGATTTTAACTGTTTCATATTTGTGTAAGTACATTTAATTTTAAATGTGGATGTAACTTTTTTTTTTGGCTTAGAATGTATTTTTGTATTTGTCAGAAAATGGTGTTAAATTACCATTTATATCTTCAATTATTGGCATGCTATCAATTTGAACTATCAATGATTCACATTTTAATCATCAACCATCAGTTATAAAATTATAATTTACCAGTGGGCATGAAGCAAGACAATAGTTTTGATTCTTCGATTGTCAATGACTTTATTTGATTCAAGGTCGCCTTTCAAGTTTGTTCGGGATAATTTCTATTAATTGTGTCCTATGATGACTATAAATAAAAGCCAAGAACACTCTCTTTCTCATGTTGGATTGCTCCTAAAAAAAGCTTTTGTTTAGTCATGGATAACTTTATGTGGTCGTCTCAAAAGTTACAAATGAAAAGGCTTGAAGATATTGGTATACGGTATTGAGGAACAATCTTCAACAGTTACTGAAAATATTATGTACAACGATTTTTTTTCCGTAATGTTTGAAATGTAATATGTTGTATTTATTACTGTTATTTCTGAAAATGTTCTTATTTATGTACTAAAAATTTAATACAAGTTTTGATTTTTCGAATGTCAATGACTTCATTTGATTCAAGGTCGTTGCTTTTCAAGTTTGTTCGTCGATAATTTCCATTAATTGTGTCCGATGATGATTATAAATAAAAGCCAAGAACACTCTCTTTCTCATGTTGGATTGCTCCTAAAAAAAGCTTTTGTTTAGTCATGGATAACTTTATGTGGTCGTCTCAAAAGTTACAAATCGAAAAGGCTTGAAGATATTGGTATATGGTAATGAGGAACAATCTTCAACAGTTACTGAAAATATTATGTACAACGATTTTTTTTCGTAATGTTTGAAATGTAATATGTTGTATTTGTTACTGTTATTTCTGAAAATGTTCTTATTTTTGTACTAAAAATTTAGGGCAAAAAGCATAAAAATTCCCGACCTTTTTTCAAATTCCGTTTTATTTCCTGACCTTTTAATTTTTCGCCTAAATTCTCCACCTTTTAATTGTTTTGATTTTTCTCCTACGTTCGATTTTTCCCCAAATTTAATGCTGAGTTGGACTCCGGAAAGCTTACATGGCAAATCGGTCCGACGATACAAACGACATAGTTTCAAATTCTTCTAAACGACGTCGTTTTATATCTCTAACAATCTTGAATATAAGAATAAGATTAGGGCACAGATCTCATCTTTTCTCCTCTACTCCCTCATTCACGTTTGCTGGTGAATTACATCTTTAATTTGTGGGTAATACAAATCTGGTTGGCGAGTAGGTGAACGTGTGCGAGTAGGCGATGGCTTCTTCGTCTTCATGTACGGGCTCAATGAATAATCCCGAACCTCAGAGGCTATGCAAATGTGAAGAACCCGAACGTGCGGTCTTGAAGACTTCACACAGTGAGGCGAACCCTGAAAGGCGCTACTTCTATTGTCGTCGTAGAGGCCGGGTATGAAGAATTGCACTTATTTCGATTGAGTCATTTTTTTTTTCAATTGTTGAGTATGGGATTTTTTTGTTTGTTTGCAATGTAGCGTGGTGATTGTGGCTACTGGGATTGGCTTGACCCGGAGCTATCGTCTTACTATAAGGATTGTTTCCAAAAACTCAAGCTTGAAAGAGACTTGGCGGTAGAGCAACTTGTGCGGGAAAGGAGAAATAACAATATCATTGGTGCTGAAGAGATCGAACAGGTTAATGCACAATGTGAATTTGATGATGATTTGAAGAAATTGGCCGAAAATATGCAAACTATGGAATGGAGGATTAAGGGACTGTACCTGGCATTTGTTGTTGTTGGAGTCTTGGTAGTTTTTTGGCATTTAGGATGATTTTCTATTCTGATTTGACATGGAATTTAGCAAACTTGTTGTTGTAGTTGTTGTTCTTGTACTTTGCTGCTATCAAACTTGTTGTAATTTGATGATGTTCTTTTGATGTTGGTTAGCATATGATGGCCACGTTTGAACAAACTTGTTGTTGTAGTTCTTCTAATTTGCTGTTATCAAACTTGTTGTAATTTGATGAAGTTGTTTTGATGTTATAAAGTTGTTGTAGTAGTTCTTCTAACTTGCTGCTGTAAAACTTGTTCTAATTTGATGATGAGTTTTGATGTTATTTAGCATCTGATGTTTTGGTTTAGGGGGTGATGTGAAAGCAGTATATTGTGCGTACAAATTATTCTTTGTGACAATTTTACGAACACAAAGTGTTCGTGTGTTTAGGAGAGAACTTGTGCCAATATAATCCAAAAAACACAAAGTGTTCAAAATGTGCCAATATAATCCAAAAACCCTGCCATGATTTCATTGATCATATATAATGTTGCATACAAAATATATGGCATCAAGTGTACTTAAGTCACAACAAACCAAAGATCATACGAGTGTACTCAAGTCACAAATTTAACAAGTTTGAACCTCCTATAAGCTTATATTCAAAAAGGCCTAAAATCATTTTTCACCAAAAAAGCTTGAAGTTAGACAAAAAAAAAGGCCACATGTCAATTTCTAAGCTCTATTGCCAAGCTGTTGGGTTCCTACTTTCTTGCGTTGAAGGACCCTCTTTTGCTCCGTGTAACATTGCTCTCCGTAGCATTTGAGGAGGATGTTTTGTTTTGGTATGTCAATCCTGTCCGGACATCTACAAGAGAAAAAAATTGGTCATTAGGACCTCAATTTCTAGCAACTAAATAGCTAAACATAAGGCTCAATTCAGTTACTTACATGTAAGTAGGTAGTTCCAAATCTCTTACTAGTATTTCTTTTCTCTTTTTCAATCACAGTCTTCTGAGATGACGAGGTCGCTTGTGCCTGCTCTTTTCCTTTTTTTTGTGGCCTTGGTGGTTGGCTTGGATGTTTCCTTGGTCTTCCTCTCTTGCCCTGTTTCATGAAAATTAAATGAGAGTCAATAAGGTGAATGTTGAGAGAAATCAAATAGAGGAATTAAATAGAATACCTTTGCTGGTTTTGGAACCTTTTCATTCTTACACGTCTTGCTGTTGTGTCCCTTTTGTTGGCAATTCGTGCATGTCATGACAAGTCCAAACCTCCTTAGCTTGTTTGGATTCTTTGGATCTTCTTCGGGATCTCTTCTCCTAACCTTCTTGGGTCTGCCAGGCATTTTTCTAATTGATGGAGGCTGAACCTTGTATCCCTCAGCCTCAGGCCACATTTGCTCACCAACCAAAGGCTCTAAGGCATACCTGTATGCTTCTAGATACCTTTCTACTGTGTAGTAAGAGTGTACATATGCACTAGGTTCTTCACATTGAAAGTATATGGCAGAACATGCATGCACACATGGGATGCCAGTTAAGTCCCATCTTCTACATGTACATGTGGTATTTATGAGGTCCACAACAAACTTATGACCATTCAAATGCACTTCAAACTTCTTGTTCAAGTTTGGAAACACATAGGCCTGTACACTCTCAACTCTCAACCTTTCTAGTTTTTTCATAATAGCAGGACAGACCCTATCATTCACCATAGCCATCTTTTTCAGTTTTTCTACTTGTCTAACCATCAAACATTTCCTTATTTCCTCACACATATGAATGATATGCATACCTCTTGCATGTAGGATATAACCATTGAATGTTTCAGCTATATTGTTATCTATCATATCACTACATGTGTGCAATGAAAGAAAGGCCTTACAGAATTTTGCAACATCTCTTGCCACAAAATCTTCATAAGCAGCCATATTCTCTGCTTTTATCTCTTCTAAATGATGCTTGTACTCCTGAACATAAGTACTTCTCACAGTCCTCCAAAATATGTTCTTCAAACTTGTGCCCTTATGCTGCTTCTTCCAGTTCATATACACATGTCTGGCACAATTTCTGTGCTCAGCCAATGGAGCTAATCTGCTCACTGCATTCATCAGTCCCTAAGAAAACAAACAGAAACATGACAGAAATTAGATGTATGTAATAAAAGTCATTCAACTTATAACAAGAAGTTAGAATATATACCTTCTGCTGATCACTTATAAATGTCCAACCACATCCATCTCCTATAGCAAGATCATCAAGGAGGTTCACCAAAAACCAGTTCCAACACTCTTCATTCTCAACTTCAACAACTGCCCAAGCAATAGGGAACATTTGGTTGTTCCCATCCTTTCCAACAGCACACAACAAAATTCCCCCCAAGTAGGTCTTGAGGAAGCAACCATCAAGCCCTATAACTGGTCTGCAGCTCTTCTTGAATCCATGTCTCAGTGCACTATGTCCTATGTATAAACCCTTGAACACTGCCCCCTCACCTAAAAGCAACAGATATTTACCTTCCCTATCAACCCTCATTAGTTCAGCCACATATCTCCTAAGTAAGGCATAATGATCTTCAACTGAGCCTCTAATGGTAGCCTGAGCAAGGGATCTTGCTCTGTACAGTCTGT
This sequence comes from Agastache rugosa, assembly GCA_031470985.1. NCBI lineage: Eukaryota > Viridiplantae > Streptophyta > Magnoliopsida > Lamiales > Lamiaceae > Agastache > Agastache rugosa. The sequence goes on from CM062602.1 coordinate 34,148,580, forward strand.
GCTTACCCACAAGAGTCTTGAACCTCCTCCTAATGTCTTCTTCTAAGTGGTTAATTGGCAGATTTGGGTTCACTCTAAACACATTCAGATACTTTTCTGCTATCCAATTTGAACTGACAAGCTTATTATTGCTTTTCCTTGTACAAGTGTGGTTGGGATAATATGTCTTGATAACAAAACTATCATCAGCTTGTACCAGAGAAGCATAGACTCTCCACTGACATGGTGGTCTGCACTTGGCCTCACACTTAATCTTAGAAACCTTGTTAAATTTGATATACATACCATGTGCTATGGCATTATCTCTCAGAGCTTTCCTACACTCAAAACCATTTTCAAATCTCATACCAAGCTTAAGCTCTAGTTGTTTAGGATTACACCTAGGATCATAGCTTGACTTGAACCTCATACTTCTTTTACCCTCTAACTCCTCATCAGTTGAATCAGAGCAGACCTCACCATCAGAACTTTCATATTCAGAGTCCACATTCTTAGAAATGCCCTTATATTCATTAAACCCCAACCCAAGCCCTTGATCCTGATCAATTAAGTCAAATACATTCTGACCCTCCTTCACCTTCTGCCTAGATTCTACATATTCTTCATCATCAGATGCTAGTTCAGTGTCATCTAATTCATCATCAGATGATTCACCCTCACAAGGTTTATAATCTGAGCCCTCACTACTCTCAAATTGCCATTCACCCTCATTATCAACAAAATTCTCTACAAAATCATCATTCTTATCAAAATCCCACTCAAAGAAATCATCATTCCCTGCCAAATTCTCAACAAAACTATTATTAAGTGTAACGTTCTCACCCTGCCCCTCTTTTTCACTAGCAACAGACCCAAAATCTTCACTAATATTCTCATTCCCCACATCCTTTTCAGTAGCAACAGACCCACCCTCACCCCCACCCTCACGCTCACCCCCACTCTCATTCATAACATTATCTTCCCCTCCACCTGTTTTCCCACCTTCAATATATAAATGCAGAACCCTTATTTCTGGTTTAAGATGGGACAACATCACCATAACCTCTTTATCAGATTTCAGTACTCTGTATGACTGAGACCTGGGAATTTGATACCATAATTTTGACCAACTAACATAGCCTAGTTTCTCAACTAAATCTACCGCATCAAAATAACCAAATTTGTCTGGATCCAAGTTAAATATTCTCTCGCATTCATCCCCAACATACACATCATGGCCTCCTACACTCTTAAATCCACCACCATGATGCACATAAACAGCAAATAAATCGCTGAAAAATTTAAAAATAACATGAATCAGCAGACAATCCATGAATCATCAATAAAACACTAAAAACCAATTAATCACCAAGAAAGAAGCCCTAAAGCCCCATAAACAATAAGAACCCTAAATACCCAGATTATATAAGAACCCATAAACCCTAACTGAATGTTTAAAAAATAAAAATTGGGCGAAAATATGCACAAAAAGTACATCAGTAATACATATTCTAAGGAAATTTGGGACCTACCTGTTCCCCATCCCTCCAACAATCTTAGGCTTCGTCGTCGACTTCTAGGACCACTTCCACCACGTTCGCGCAAGAAGATAAAGATGCCACGACAAAAATCAACTATGAACAATCTCTTGATACCAGATTCGAGTAATTGTTTAGTGTGTAAGGACCCACTTCATCGCATGAACTGGGTTTAGGGATTGGGAATGAAGACTATGTGAAGTGAAGAGTCACACACATCTATCTTAATCACACACATAGTATACTAAACGTCGTCGTTTTATTGTGAACAGCCACACTTGCCACGAAAGCAAGTAATCTATGCCACATAGGAGCCACACATAATCCATTAGGCCACGTAAGAAAATAAAATTAACAGCTCAGCATTAATTCCACCGGAATAATTCACCGGGAGAAAAATCAAAACAATTAAAAGGTGGAGAATTTAGGCGAAAAATTAAAAGGTCAGGAAATAAAACGGAATTTGAAAAAAGGTCGGAAATTTTTATGCTTTTTGCCCAAAAATTTAATACATACACATTATTATTCTTCTTTATTACCTGAAATTTTATGATTAATACATTTTACTCCTTATTCTTGTGATTGATAATTTGGATATTAAATATTTTTATAATGCATTCTACCGTGCAACGCACGGGTGCAATACTAGTTTTTACTAAAATGACCAGTTTCATATTAACACGATTCAAAACTCAAGTATTTCCCAAATGTACTAATTCATTCCTAAAGTTTTTATTTTTGTTTTTCGTGTCATGACATGTATTCTCTACTCGACAAAATTGATAATGGTTTAGTGCTTCTATTTAATGGGGGACCGAAATTGACCTAAAATAAAATATTGTGAGGCGACTAACACAAGTAATTGAATATAAATAATGTTGACATTTTAATGTAAAATACTAAAATTCTTGATTAAATTTTCACTTATACCATAAAATTTAAAGAAACTTTATTTTAATGGGCTAGACCCCACAATAATAAAAGCTTTCAAATTTGATGTTTTATTTGGGCTTTATTATAAAGCCCAATTTAGGCCCAAATACAATGTCCAAATGACTTATGACTAAACTAATTGGTGAGATTATAGAATATACACAAACTTGAGGGGCAGAAGTGCAAAAATATCTTTTAATTCGAGACTTGCATTCGTTTCTTTGAAAATCTCTCAGATCTTCTACTACCTGAAAAATGGTTGCATCACACTCCTCTCTACAAAAATCTTCCGATCCAATTCCAGTTTCACAACTCTAGCTTTCTCTCTCTACACTCCATGATTACCTCGCTCTGAAAATCTTTCTCTCTCCATCCGCGCGCGAATTGTGGAAGATGTATATGGCATATGGATGGCCGCAGGTCATCCCTTTGGAATTACCCAACTGTCCTTCCACACAGCAGATCGTGTATCTCAAAGTCGTAAATCGCTTGCTCCTTGTTGTGGCGCCCACTCACATCGAGCTGTGGTCGTCTTCTCAGGTGTGAATGCGCATTGTCATTGCTACTTTTTTTGTTCGAATTGTGAATTTCGTGTTTTCTCTGTTGAATTTGTTGATTTGGAGTAGGTTTTTGTTTGTTATAGTTTTTCCGTTTTCTGGTTCTGGTTTGCAGCACAGAGTGAGATTGGGGAAGTATAAGAGAGATGTGGATTCGATTCAGAGAGAGGGGGAGAATTTGCGGGCAATTTGGAGCCCCGACACTAAGCTCATTGCCGTTCTTGTAAGTTTTGAATTACAGAAAAAGCGCAAGCATTTGAATGACATTTACTGTTTGCTTAGTTATATTTGTGGTCTATAGTCCTGTTCCGAAGTGATACAGTTGTATGCTAATTCATTACGCATATCAGCTGTGGCATTGATTGGCTACCATGTAACATGCAATTGCATTATAAAATTTATTCGACAAACTCATCGAGTAGTAATTTTTGAATTATGAGTTGTCTGAAAATAGTGTGAAAAAGTAAATTATGATCCTTAGTAGTTAGAACGTTACCCTTGAACTGGAGGAGTAGCTGTTACTCTGCTAAATTCTCTTACTCTGTTGTGAATTGTAGCTATGGTAGTGAAAAATATATTGTCAAGTAACTGATACATTTTTACATGGCAGTAATTTTATGTCACTAGAGCGAGAGAACACATAGATAGTGATTGTAACTGAAACTTGCAATTTTGTGCTTTATGAATCTTTTTATGTTGAATTTGTACGACTCAGTAAAATGCGGTTTCATGGGGTATCATTGAATTATTTAATATATTACTTGTGCACATGTTTGTTTATGGTTATCCACTGCAAGTGCAGAGGCTCCAACCTTATCTATAGGAAGATATATTTTAAGATGACATATCTAGTTTTCTTCTACTGAATGAATGTAATGTAGTTGATGATTAATCTTGTTTGCTGGTTATTGATTACTTGATCTGCCCCCATTTTGCAGACATCATCCTTTTATCTTCACATTTTTAAGGTTCAAATGACAGAAAAAAAATTTCATGTTGGCGGGAAGCAACCATCTGGTTTATTTCTTGCAAACATATCCTTAGCTCTCAGTGAGCAAGTCCCATTTGCAAATTCAAATTTGACAGTGTAAGCATCTTGTCTTATTTATCCGACTGAGTCAGTGTCTTCATTTCCTGCATTATATGCCTCCTTTGGATGGTGTTGTTGTGCTGACATTGTTCGAGTCATTACCTGTAATCAACAATGTTCTACTGTCTCTTCTCATTTTTCTCAAAATGGTATTACATCTAGTGAGGCAAGTCTCCTCAACCATCGGTATAAGCATAATGGGACAGTATGATGAATAGCTGGAAAATGAAATTTATGTATTTTCTTTTGAAAGGATCTGCTTTTATATTCTCTACATAGATGATCTACTGATAGACGTTTATAATATGATGCTGAATAATAAAATTAGTGTTAGTTACATGCGATGTGTGTATGGGCATTTTAGAGGGTAAGTTAGGAGGTTGCATTGAGATCAAAGCATGTGATGATGGAAAACTGTATATTTTTATTATTGGCTCGTGTATTATGTGAGTTTGACAGAAGTACTTTCTGTGACTATGCTGTCGTTGGTTAAGCTGATCTGCTTCTTAGAAATTTGCCATTGATGTGATATTGGTGGAGTTTATCTTCATTTCAGAATTATTAGTACAGAAGGAAAAACTTGATTAGGGGATGATTTTCAAATCTTGATTAGTGATGATCTTTTATTCTTTTCAACCCTTAGAAAGTCTAGCTTCAATTAAAATATACCGTATCAGATTTTTCAGGATATAAGGAATTAATCTTTCATAAACCTACTTCCCCTTTTAATTGCTATTTTTGTTCCCATTTGTATAGGAAAGGAAACTTGATAGGACTTCCTTAGCTTCATTTCTAACTGAAATTTTGGTAATTCCTTTTCATCCTGGAAGCATCTTTAATCTTGTCCTTTGTGATCTCTGCCCTGTTTTTTTTCCTGTTGTCATTTGGTCAAGTCTAATGGGTTTTTGAGTTGGAAATGTTCAGATGATTAGGTTGATCATCACTGAACCTTTGTTGTGCTGTTCAGCTTCATTGAGTTTTTAGTCTGAGTTTAATATTGTGTTCTTCTTGTGTCTGGTAAATGAGATTTTAATGTTTGGATTACAGGAGCAACTTTGTTTGTGACAACAAACACTTGCTGATTGGACTATCTGATGGATCACTATATAACATATCTTGGAAGGGTGAGGTATGTGCATTTTGGCCTGAGAACCTTTTTTCAACAGAGATTTTGTGTGATGTCCTAGACAAATTATGTTGAATTGGATAGTTGAAGAATTTATCAATACGGGACAGTGAAAATATTCTTGCTTGTTCCCTACTTGAAAAAAGTTTACTCCTACCTTAATTGGATGGATTGGGAGATGTAATAGCTTTCTTAATCCTTGTACAGTTCTGTGGTGCATTTTTCCTCGATATGTGGCTGAATGATCACGTTGGTGTCAGTAAATTATCCAATCACTTTAGCAATGGTCCAACTGCCGGAGGAGTTCAAATTGTTGATGGTCCCAACCATGTGAACCAGGCCGTATCTCAGACTTCTGGAGTTGTCCATCTTGAGTTTTCCATTACGCTGCGGCTACTTTTTGTGCTGCTTTCTGATGGGGAGCTGATTCAGTGTTCCGTGAGCAAGAGAGGTTTAAAACATGCTGAATCTATTATAGTAGAAAAGAGATTTGCTTCTGGGGAAGCTGTATGTGCATCAGTGGCTCCAGATCAACAGATTCTTGCTGTGGGGACTCAAAAAGGTGCTGTTGAGCTGTATGACCTTGCAGATTCTGCATCACTTATTCGCTCTGTGTCATTGCATGATTGGGGGTAAGCCGTTTCAATTCAGAGAAACTTCTGAAGTGGAAAAAATAATCATATTGATGGCACACCATGTCTATTCATTTCTTAGAAGCTTTATGACTAAATACTAAACTTACACTCTCCATCCCTTAAGGGGGATGGTAGTGTGTGTACATGTTGTACAAGCAAGTTAATGGCATTGTTTGAGCCAGTGGTGGTGATTTTTTCGAAAATCATGTGCCGTTTGTAAGTACTTGAATACGGCCAATGGAGAAAAAAACTATGAATGATCTGGGAAAATAACTTCAAAGTGAATATCGGGACTTAGAGTGGTATGATGGATAATAATAGATGAGAATGCATGCTTTTAGAGGATTGATGGTGTTTGAAATTGGGGGACGGGTGACTCGAACATAAAATGGTCAGAGAAGATGAAACTTGTGAAATTTGGTATAAACTTGCCAGGCTTACTCGGGATTAATTATAGAATTAATTATATTCAATTGGCAACTGAATAACTGGTTGGGACTAAGGGGTGCTGGATTATTGTCAGTATTATTTGCCGTCAGTGTAACTTTTTGATTCATTTCTTTATTTAAAGATTCTGAAGAGTCAAATTCATCTATCATTCGAAAAGTATAAAAATTTTAGGATATGTCCTGGCTTAATCTGAATGATAAATTTTTACTGCTACAGTTTCTTCGCAATTGTTTTACATGTTTGGTTTATTCCATGCATTTGATTTAGACTTTCTTCTGTTTTTAATCATCATGAACTGAATGAATTCTCCCTGGATTTATCACAGATATTCTGCGGAAGATACTGGTCCTGTCAATTGTATTGCTTGGACACCTGATAACTCTGCTTTCGCAGTTGGATGGAAGTTAAGGGGACTTACAGTTTGGTCTGTCTCAGGCTGTCGTTTGATGTCTACAGTCCGCCAGATAGGTTTGAGTTCTGGTTCTTCTCCTGTTATTAAGCCAAATCAGGATTTCAAGTATGAGCCCATGATGGGCGGCACATCGCTGATGCATTGGGATGAACATGGATATAGGCTTTTTGCTATTGAAGAAGGATCTTCAGAGAGAATTATTGCATTTTCTTTTGGAAAATGCTGCCTAAACAGAGGTGTTTCTGGCACAACTTATGTACGCCAAGTTATTTATGGTGAAGACCGCTTGCTTATTGTACAGTCTGAAGATACTGATGAACTTAAGATCTTGCACCTCAATCTTCCAGTTATGTATCACAGTTTTGATCATTTACTGCCCATTTTGTTTGGTTTTTGTTGTGGGTTGTGCCCTGCCTTTTACTATAAGGAGTTTCTGATTGACTGTGGGATGTGCCAGGTATCTTACATTTTGCAAAATTGGCCTATTCTTCATGTTGCGGCTAGTAAGGATGGAATGTATTTGGCTGTTGCTGGGCTTCACGGTTTAATCTTATACGACATACGACTAAAGAGGTGGAGAGTGTTTGGAGATGTTACACAAGAACAACAAATTCAGTGCAGGGGATTGTTATGGCTGGGGAAAATTGTTGTAGTCTGCAATTATGTGGAATCTTCTAACACGTGAGAATCTATTACATATAAATTTTCACATGTAGTTGGAGGTCTTTTCTTGTTGTTTTAGAAAAATCCAGTAGTTGCTATAATTTATTTCTTATTTTCTTTTTTCAAACACTTCATATGACCCTGGTGTTGTGTCTACGAAACTATCCCTTTAATTTGCTTATGCCTTGTGCATTAATTTGTGGCTGCTTCATATTATAATTATCTGATAAAAGCACATCTTATGAGATTTTTTCACCTATACAGATTTTTTTTCTTTCAAAGATATGATCATCTGCATTATGTGGTCTAACTTATCCGATAGTTGGAGTGGATCCTTTTCTTTATTTTGATTTGAGTGTATCCCTTCCTTTACATGTAGCTTCTGTTGTTACTTTCAGATCATTTTCATTTATTCACGTGTGTTTTTGTCACAATTATTGGTGATTGTAGGTATGAATTGCTTTTCTACCCAAGATATCACCTCGATCAAAGTTCTCTACTTTGCCGGAAGCCATTACTTACAAACCCAATGGTCATGGATGTTTATCAAGACTATTTGCTCGTCACTTATCGGCCGTTTGATGTTCATATATACCATGTGAAAATAACTGGTGAATTGTCACCTTCTAGCTCTCCAGATTTGCAGGTAATTGAAAATTGCTTCAAAAAGGATTTGCTTGAATAGTTGTTAAAATATGTTGCCTGACAAACACTGTTATGGTTCTGTCAGTGTCAGCTGAATTAAAATTTCTCTCAAATGAGAGTATAGTGATAGTATTATATTCTTCATACATTTTTTAAGTGATAAAATGACAAACAGCTTTCTACAGTACGAGAGCTTTCAATCATGACTGCGAAGAGCCATCCTGCTGCAATTCATTTTATTCCCGATCAGCTTCTGCAGGACTATGTGTCAAGAAGTGATATATCACCAACCTGTGAGCCTTCTAAGTACGTGCTTATTGTTTAGCTTTTTATTTAATGATTCTTTAGGTTCTTAAGGTTTTCCTGATGAATGGTTGTGTGCTCCTGTAGATGTTTAATACTGCGGATGAATGGGGACCTTTCACTACTTGATTTGGATGATGGCCGAGAAAGAGAGCTCACTCACTCTGTAGAGTTATTTTGGGTTACCTGTGGTCAGTCAGGGGAGAAAACCAACTTAATTGAAGACGTTTCCTGGTTAGACTATGGCCATCGGGGGATGCAGGTATTGGTTTCTGCAGGCATTATGACTCTTTGGTAGATTATACATTCTACTTTACATTTCTGTTACTAATTATGTTAGAAGCTCATCTGCAGGTTTGGTATCCATCTCTAGGTGCTGATCCCTTTAAACAGGAAGATTTCTTGCAGGTATTGCTAATAGTTCTCCGAGCATCTAATATGTCTTGCACATATATGTTGGACCATCCATTAAATTCTTCATGTTCAAGTACCAAGCACGTAAAAATGGTTTTAAACATCTATTGACAGTTCACTTTTGGTATGTGCATCATTATATATTTTCATGTCTTCATTTGATATTTAATTTTATTTTCCTAAGCGGTCTTGGACATTAACTGGTAAACTAAGTTTCTGCTATTGTTAGTGCTTAAAGTTGTCTTGTCATTTTGTTCATGTCACCTAAAAGGCTAAAATATGTTGTTTGATGTGATACTAGTTGGATCCGGAGCTGGATTTTGATCGTGAGGTATACCCTCTTGGTCTACTTCCAAATGCTGGTGTAGTGGTTGGTGTTTCCCAGAGAATGTCATTTTCAGCATGTACAGAGTTCCCATGTTTTGAGCCGTCTCCTCAAGCTCAAACCATATTACACTGCCTACTTCGGCATCTTCTTCAGGTAAATGACTGAACAATGTTGGCTATCAATAGATTAGAATTTTTTTGTCAGTGGCACTTCTTGTGAAACTTAGAATAGAGGCCAGTTTATCTCTGAAACATCTCTTTTCTCATGTACCACCCTGCCCTTGAGAGACAATGAGACATCATTGTGATCTTAATCATCTTATTGTACAATTGCTAATTTACTATAACTAATATCAGCTTAACATCAGTCAATAGAAGAATTAGCATGCATCAAACTGAATATTGTTCAATAATGTTTATTGCAGAGAGCTGAATCTATGTTTCTTCACTGATGTAATGGACCTTGGCTGGTTTAACATGTGCTTCTTTGTCCTGTTTTAAAACTATTGAAACTGTAAATAAAACTTATTTTCCTGAAAAAGCGGTAGTCCTGCATGTCATGTAACTCTATATCAAAAAGTTTTTTATTATGAGTTTTACTGTAGAGGGATAAGAGGGAAGAAGCTCTACGCCTTGCTCAATTATCAGCAGAGAAGCCTCATTTTTCTCATTGCCTGGAATGGCTTCTATTTACAGTTTTTGATGCTGAAATTTCCAGGTAAATGTTCTAGAGTATTCTATCCATTTATATACTCCCTCCGTCCCCTAATTAGTGTCCCAAACTTGAAAAAAAAATCTTGTCCCTGTCCTATCTCAGAATTATGTGCTAAAGTGATGCCAAATTACCAAATTTGCCCTTGTCATAAATGCAATTTTCTTAATTTTTCAGTAAACTATACAATGATTATGGGTAAAGAAAGTAAAATTGCCCACTTCCTTGGTATGTGTCGGGAGTACCTTCAATACAAGCAATTCCAAACTCATCTCAGTTAGGCTTCTTCTGTCCTGGCCGAATTAAGAAACTTTTAAGTTTATTTTCACGGATTTAAATATATATATATATATATGTATGTGTGTGTGTGTGCGTGCCCATCTCGTTAGTATTATAAATATTCATGTCTATAATGCAGCGAGAATTCAGATGGGCTGAATTCAGTTAGTATTGTTGAAGTCGCCTGTTGCCCTTTATTGTTTAACAAAAAGCACATAAGAATGTTGCCAAGCTGAATTTGTTCTTTCATGGCTTTATTCTCAATCCATTTTCTATACTAGCCTGTATATCTTTTTCCTCCGATACAAGCATGCTAAAGAGGAATCTCTGTAGGAGCTTGTATGAATCTCATTGCTGCTTGAGCACCCATAAGTTCTGTAACCAAATTATTTCGATTAATATGCAGTTCTTAATATATGCTACCTTTTTCTGCAGACAAAATTCAAGCAAAAACCAGGGTTCTGTAGCTAATCATGCTCCCTCTCTTCTGGAAAAGAGCTGTGATTTGATCAGAAACTTTCCTGAATATTATGATGTTGTTGTTAGTGTAGCACGCAAGACTGACGGTCGACATTGGGCTGATTTATTCTCTGCTGCTGGCAGATCAACTGAGTATGATACTTTTTGCTTTAGAAATACTGCATATTTTGTTTGCTTACTTTTTCTTAACTAAATGAACCCTATTGACATAATCACTGTCTAAAGTGCAGAGATGTTAGGTTGTTATTCAAGAAATTTTGTCAAAGCAAACATTTTGTCTGTCTATATTTGGTCATTGAGAATGAAGTATTTTACTTTTAGGTTGTTCGACGAATGCGTTCAACGAAGATGGTACCGCACTGCAGCATGCTATATACTTGTAAGTACCCTTCAATTACCCATTTTTTCTTTTTCATTCTATGCAGTTTGTTCATTATTTGCTTTCCTTGTGTCATTTTGCTTTCCCATGTTTGTTAAAAGAAAAGCGTTCCTGCTTCTGGTTTTCTTATTTTTATGCGGACCTGCAATCTTAAATGTAGTTAGGAATCTGAGAACCCTGCTTGCTTATTGTCATATGTGGTATTGGCAGAATTAGTAGCAGAATTATTTCCTCCTTAGTGTACCCTAATTTTTATTTAGTACTTATCTCGCAAATCATTCTCGTGCATCACCATAAATTTGAGGTATTTTGCATATTCTTGGTCAGTTTTTACATTCTTTGCATTGTATACAGGGATTTTTGGCACATGCTTCATCTTCTGCTTGTGATATAGTGTCAAAGAATGTTCCACCAGTATATTTCTCTGTTGATATTATTAACTAATGGGAAAAGAGAGTGACTTCTTTGACATATCTGTTATACGTGAATGATTGTATTGTGCTGATTGAAACCTTCCTTGCTTGTGTTGCTACAGGTCATTGCTAAGCTTGAAGGTCCTGCAGTAAGTCAATGTTGTGCCCTGAATTTATTACAGGTGATTACATTTTGTCTGTATTTACTCAAAAACTAAGGACATTGAGATGCTTAGTCATTATATCTAGTTGAACCAACATTCAAGAAATTAGAAGGGCTCTGGCCCTTTTAGATACTTGAATGTTGCTATATGTCGTGCTTGCTTATACTTCTTGGATTCCAGAAAAACTGGCTGATATCTTGTGTATCATTCCTTGTGATGTTAAATACCAGAGGGGTTCCCTATTTTTCCCTCTCGAGTTGTATTCAGTATTTCCTGACGAAGACTTTATCTATTGTTTAGGCTACACTTAATGAGTCTTTGTACGAACTGGCCGGAGAGCTGGTAAGTGTCCGCATTACTTGTGTGTTTTCTGGGGATGGGCTTTTTTTTCTCCTCATTTTCGTTAATGCTTAACCCTTTTCTCTTAGGTGAGGTTTCTTCTAAGATCAGGAAGAGAGTATGACCACTCTAGTACGGATTCTGAGAGAGACTCTCCAAGACTCTTAGGATATTTCCTTTTTCCTTCTAGTTTCAGGAAGCAAACAAATGATGCAAAAAGGTAAAGCTGGGTGACCACTTTGTCAAATTTTAATGAGTAAATTAGGTGTTTTTTTAATAATTATTCCACTTATCTGACTCGATCAACCCCATTGATTCTTGTGTACTTTTTCCTTTTCTTGTAATGTACGACAGCCCCTCATCTAAAGAGCCGAGCGCGCATGTTGCTTCTGTTAAAAATATTCTGGAAAGCCATGCCAGCTATTTGATGTCTGGAAAGGAACTTTCAGAGCTTGTTGCATTTGTCAAAGGCACACAGTTCGATCTAGTGGTATGATTCTTCTTTTTAGTTCGTCAGAAGAGTGCTTTTCTCATCGACCTGTGAGATATAGATCATGATAGAATTATTACAGGAATATCTTCAACGAGAAAGATATGGAAGTGCTCGTTTGGAGGACTTTGCTTCAGGGCTTGAAATGATTGGGCAGAAGGTAATCCCCTTGTAGAGCACTCTTGATCGAGACATTCTAAATGCTTTTCACCTCTTATAAACTTTTAAAGTCTTTCTTGTCGCAATCGTCTGGCTATCCTCAGCATCTTGCCAATTCTCTTTATTATTCTAGTTGTTACACAAACTTATGTCCTCAGTTCCCTAAATTCTTCGACACGTGTTATTCTATGTTTTTCTTTTTTCTTATTATCTTTTTTGGTTATTTTGCTAGATTTCTTGATGATTGCTTCCTAGAATAAGTTGATATTGCAGTAGCACTGAGCCTAATTGATTTTTTTTTTTAATGCAAGTTGCTTGATGTTGGTTGGATCCTTGTCGATGCATTGTAAAATGCAGATGCATGCACAGATTGACAAATGGATACATTTCGACTGTCTAATGTAATTGAGTAACTTGGTATACTTGAATTATTCACCAACTTGTTGCTTTCCTATGTAGCTGCATATGGGAACCTTGCAAAGTCGTTTGGACGCAGAATTCCTCTTGGCAAATATGTGCTCAGTCAAATTTAAGGAATGGATTGTGGTCTTGGCCACATTATTGCGGCGCTCGGAGGTATGGTCTACATTTTTCCAAAATTTCTTGCTTCTAACTTTGGGCTATAATGTCTTAGGCATTACCTACCAGAGCCAACCGACTCATCTGTTCCACTTTCCTCGCCTTCAGGTCCTCTACGACTTGTTTAGGCATAATTTGCAGTTGTGGAAAGCCTACAGCCAGACTATTCAGGTACGATGTCAGTTCAAATATCTCGACTGGAGCACCTACTCTTTCGTTATACTTATTGTGTCTTTGCTACATACAATGTTGAAGGCTCATGAAGCTTTTGCTGAATACCACGATTTGCTGGAAGAGTTGGACGGAAGGCTTTCGTCTACTGCTAATTCTGAAGGTAACATGAGCTAACTGGTAGTGTAAAACCTACGAAATTGGTGCAAAACGAAGCTTTGCAAGTCCTCGCGTCATCATAATGGCCTAGTCGAAAACCTTTCAGAAGATCGATGAATATATTCCATTTCATGTTGGATCGCCTCCGGAAATTGCAGCAAGCGTCTTCATCAAGTACATGCTTGTTACCATCTTGGAATGTAGCCAGAAGTTACAGTAACAATGTATGTGCATAAAGCTTTTCTTGTTTTTTATTTTTATATAATTTTTCTTTCTTTCATTCTTGAGAGCTATGTATTGTCTTCCTTCCATTTCCTGAGAGAGAGAATGATAGCCGGCTATTAAGTAGGATGTACACAAAACCTTTATGAAGTTTCAGATTTAAGGACTGCTCGTGTTAAGATTGTAGACAAAAGTATGCGATGAAAATTGAGAGATTTATTTGACATGTAAAATAATATGATTGTAATCAAATATGTTGCGACGAACCGCACATGCGGCCCTTTGATAATTTTTTAAATTATTTAATTTAATTTAATTAATAAATTCTAATTATTACTCACTAAATCTTAATTGCGGATTAATTGATAATGAAAAGTTTTGGTACCTCAATACATTTGTACTGAAACAAGAAAATATTAAAATAAACGGGATGATATAATTATTTGCTCAACTATTGAAAAAACAGGAATCATACAGTACTTTTATGCTTCAGTTTAAACTATTCTACACAAACTCCCATAGCTGCTTATTTATTCAAACAATCTCCATAGGGTAGATCAATACATGAGGTCCTCAAAACACATTACTACTTTACTATTATTGATAAATTTTGTTTTATCCATATTTCTGTTGATCAATTTTTGCTGCATCATTCCTTCACCAAGTGAAGCTGATGGATTCAAACTCAAGGTTATCTGCCAGCCCAGATGAACATATCGCTGCAACATCCTCTCTCATCTTCTTGGGCCCGCTAACAAGTGTTCCAACGCTTGATTCTTTGATCTCCAACAAAATCCCTGTAATGAGACATACATCAAACATTTCACATATACCACAAATCTAATTGGCTTAATTACAGTATACATATCCTAATATTTGACGTTTTTTCAATTTTTATCTCAAATGTGTATCGATTCGAAGCCGAAACTCAAAATTGATTGAGGGCTTTTGAGGACTATCCACCCATGTTTTCAATTTCACCGTTGGACGTCCGGCGGCTGAGTAGCTGAGTCGGGAAGTTGATGCAATTCTATTTCTTTTTGGAATTACTCCGTAACCAAATGTCCGATGAGAAAATTGAAAATATGGGCAGACAGTCTAGAACATCTGCTTCAAAAATTCTTAATCAATTTTGAGTTTCGACGTTGAGTGGACAACTCCGATGAGATAATTGATACATATTGAAAAATTTGAGATAAAATAGATAAGTTTTAAAGCTTGCAATAAATCTATAGTTAATCCAATCGAATTCAAACGTTGTGTGTGTATGTGTGTGTAATGCATAATTTTGAACTTTATACTTACTCTTGAGATCAGGCCTTCGACCATAATGCACATTGACAGATTTGATCATTGCTTGCAAGGGAAGGCTCTCCATCTCCACATCATCTTGATCACAAGATGAACTTGATGTTGTTACACTATTCTCAGATTCATCCATATCTTGAATCTGCTTCGCTTCAGCTGCATTGCGTTTCTTGTTCAACAGAAACGCAATGCTAGCTGCTACGACAATAGAGAAACAAACGAACAACATGCTTGCAGATCCTTTTCTAGTGTAAGAATAAAGCATGTTGCTGTTCTGATCGATAGGGTAAACTATGTATTGAGTGAAGAACCCTAGCAGCAGAAGGTAGATTGCGAAAGATGATGAGATTATTGCAGCAAGCCAAAGCCAACTGTTGGGGCCCAGCGTGGGAGAGATGGGCATATCAGATGATTCTGGTTTGAACCAAAGTGTACGAGGTTTTGGGATCTTAGTGTCTTTTGGTTGGTTTCTCTCTCTTGTCACGTAGGCCTCGATTTGTAGGTCTAGGTTGCAAGAATTTGAGGGAGTAGGGAGGATTAGGTCTAGTATGGAGAGATGTGATGAGTTCTTGAATGTGGTGATGAGGATGATCTTGGGAGTCTTGCATTTGAGTGTGGTGTTGATGTAGATGAGCTCCCGGATTATGGAGATGAATGGGGTGATGCCACTGCCTCCGCTGATCATCACTAGCGCGTCGTGCCTGCGCGGAAAAAGTTTGTGAGTTTGGGCCGCGCCAGAAAATATAATAGTGATGTGTGCGTTTGAGACATGCAAAAAATCAAGCCGAGCCCAATCTCATTTTGGACGACAATTTTAACAGCTCTAGTTGTGTACCTTAAAAAATGAGTAGCGGCTGGCCCATATGGTCCCTCGACAGACGCCTCGAGGCAAGCAACGGGGGAGGGGGATGAGAGCATGTCGTAGAGCTTTCTAGTCCAATTCCCTTCACATTTGATCAAGACACTTAGCTTTTGTGGCTCTAAGTTGTTGTTTGAGATTATGGTGAAAGGGTGCCATTGTAGCTTGGAAATGGAGGGAACATTTATGAAGATGGTGCTAGTTGGATTGTAACTCAAACCTGCCGTAGATTCAAGTAACCATTAATATGAGCCATTAGGATCAATTTCAAGTTGCACCAACCATGTAAGTATATAATAATCAAGAAAATATTAAGAAATTTACCTCGACTTTTGGAAAAGTTGAGTTCAACAGTATCGCACGAGAGAAGTCGTGCAGAAACAAGTCTAGCTTTCTTCCTCGATTGTAAGAACCTCAAATATCGATCGATCAAGAAAAGATAAAAACCGGGGAGCATAATGCAAGCAAAGCCAATGCCAATGTGCAAAATGTAGAAAATCATGAAGAAAATGTAAAGGTAGTGAGTGTAGAGGAAGAGCTCAAACATTTGTCTTCTTATTTTAGGGTAAGTAGTAATCCATAAGGCCAATCCACATAACAATGAGATCTCTCCTGCTATGTTTGATACATAGTGATCGCCCCATTTCAGCGCCTAAATATTAAGATCCAAAAAACATAAATATTAGAATTAAATAATGATTTTATTTCTTTTTATGATATTTATTATGTCCAATGACTGATGGTTTTAGAGATAAGTAAAGTACATAAATGGTCGCTTTTTATATTGCACTTGAACTTAATAATATGACATTAATAACAAAAAAATTTATAATTTTTGTAATTTGTACACAATTTTAGTTTTGATTGGATTGATATATGTCTATGTGGTTGTACTTATTTTCTGCCACATCGGATCAATTTGGCCGAAAAGAGATTTTTTTTTTTAAATTATAAAAAGTGTAGAGTTTATATGTCATTGATGTCATGTTTTTAAGTTCATGTTCAAAACAAAAAACGATTCAAAGTTCGTGTATTTTACGAGAATTGTCCGATAATTTTATATTACCGTTCTGTGTTGCCAAATCAAATAAAGGTTTTACTTAGAAGACAACAGAGTAATAGGTGGAAGCAGGTCCAATTTCTGGTTGAATATTTGACAACTCATCTACAAATTGAGTGAAAAATAATTTAAGGGCGTATTAGATTTAAAGAAAATTATTTGTAAATATATTTTGTGAGGTATTTTCTACTCTTTCTTTATATTTTCCATAAATAGGACTTTGCAAAATTGAAAGTGAGGATAAGATGCTCTTTAAAATTTGAAGTGCGTTTCTATAAGATAATGGATAATATTAATATGATTCCTCAAACAAATAAGAAAAAAGGAAAAGAAACTAAAAATATGACTTACGAACTATGTCACCATGACATCAATACTTTTCAGCATATATAAATTTTTAATATAAATAATGGAAGCAACTCAGTTTTGGAGATTTTGTGATAAAAACAAATGTATTGGAATATTTTCATGGCCATATAGTTTTGCCATGTGTGAAAAAGTGCATTTCCATTTTCCAGTTTGTCCGAAAGCCTCTTTTGCTGACATTACCAACAACCGATAATGGTTGCACCTTTTGTTTTTTGGATTGTGAAGGTGGGCCATGGGATTTCAAAATCTTGAATTTCAATATCCCACTCACTTCCTAACTATGTGTGTCACTCCCTCAATAAACAAAACAAAATAAACAAAAACAGAAAAAAAGAAAAAAGAAAAAAGAAAAAAAGCTGTGTGTGTCGCACTATCGTTATTTATGAGCCTGTTCTGAATTTTATTATTATTTTACAATAACTCATAAATTATACAGAATAGCTAAATTAGTAAAAATTACCAGACAAGTTATGTGCGATGAGTCTGATCTAAAAGCTACAATTAAAATTTTATAATGTGAGGGGTGTACGTAATTATTTTTTCTTAATGGGGTATTATTTTAGGGGGTATGTCCTGTCACAAGTTATAAATTTAGTAAAATAAGAGTTTCTAAGAAATAAATGAATTTGTGTGGTAGATATGATGGGAGAAACTCCTACCGATGACAACTTCACCACTAATTTGATTTATTTAGTGTATCAACTGAATTTCTTTTTGTTTCCCCATAACAAGAAAAGTTAGGTGTACTCGAGTATATATTGCATATTGGAATAAAAGTTTTTGTTAAAAAAAAAAGAAATTTTACATATAAGCAAAGTTAGAAAGAGGTAATTATGAATTGACGTACGTCCAACAAAAGAGGGGATTTATCAATGAGTGATGCTATTCGGACATAAATGTCCGGACATAAATTTTGTAATTAAAAGAAAATATGAAAAAGAAAATAATAATAATAATAATAATAAGTAATATGAAAAAGAAAATTGGGTAGATGCATATTAGAGAATTTTGTCAGTGGTAATAAATTAATAATATTAAAAAAGATTAATCGTGAAATAAGGTAAAAAGTTGCATACTTTTGAGTAGAAAACGAAGCGGCAATAATGTAAAATGATTAATGATAAAAGGTATTTATGAAAATATTAGATAAAATGATTGATGATAAAAGGTATTTATGAAAATATTACATAAAATGATTTTATTAGATAAATCTTAAATTAAAATTATTAATATACCCTTTTATGTCCGGGACATATATGTCCAAAAAGTATTATTGTTTATGAATATCTAAAGATGAGGTAATAATTGTAAAAAAGAAGAATCAAATGATGTTTTTGTGGTTGTCAATCTTGTAAACCAAGTGTTGATTCGTATTATTGATCATGAAATAAGTGTTTTCTACTATTTATGACCACTTAACCTAACCTTATTATGAGTGGGAATTCAAAAAATGAATATTGCTTCTCTTCATCACCATAATCATATCATTCTTTCCCTTCACTAACCACCCCATCCCCACAATTCTCGTATTTCACTTCTCCAATACAACACATTACATATATAATACGACACCATTATCATATCATCTTTGATACATTAAATTAGGCGAAATACACCCGTTATCCTTTTTCACCAATTGATCAGTGACTACAACCCAACATACAACGCCAAGATTCTCGTATTTCAGTTCTCCGCACAAATTATGCATATAATTAAACATCATTATCATACACATGATCATATAATCTTGCATACGTTGTGTTAGGTGAAATACACCCGCTATTCATTTTTCACCAAACTAGTTACCACAACTTGACATACAACGCTAAAATAAAACACGAGATTGAAGTACGACACGGAAAAGAGTGAATTTACCTCTGATAATCTGTCAGTGATGATCCAATAAACAAAGTAAGTCAATCCATGAGCAGTGAAGAGTGTCATGGCCAAATTTCCAATCCAAATATGGTATTTGATGCTGGCCTCAGATGTTAATCCCAACATAGGCAAAATTGATGAACCTCTTGTAACTGGATAGAACAGAAATGTTAAGCACAGATTTCCTGTCACTCCAGTTACTATGCCTACTCTATCCAACTTGGTTTGCCACCTGCATCATTCATCACAAAAAAAAAAAAAAAAGAACCCCGCGAATGTCTGAGAGATATTGGTGAGGAAAGACTGCAAGATTCTTGTAAAGTTAGCTAATAAGCAATAAAGAGAGAGAAGTGTGTTGTTTGAGGCTGTTTATGATAAACTTTTTGTAGAGACAGAAGAAAAAACAAGGTTTATTACAAGAAAAAAAAAAAAAATCTTACAGTTTTTCATGTTTGGACAAATTCCTCTGATATATTTGCTCAAACCAATGGTGCAGATAATCTGCAAAGTACCAAGCACAAAGAGCTAAGAACATGATGAAGAGGGCTATCTCTGTTAGAGTAACAATCCCAAGCTTCTTAACAATCATCGGTCGCCTCAAGAATCTTAAACTCTTGGCCCTGCTGCTGCTGTTCATTTCAAGAAACATTCAATCAGAAAATAAAAAAATAATAATAAAATTGAATGTAGAAGTGTTTTTAGGACTGATTCTTGAAAAATATGAGCAAGAAAATGATGATGCCTTTTTGTGACAGAATTTTCTTTCTTTCCCAAATGCAAATAAAAGCATCCCAAAACAGCAATCAGCAGAATGGGGAATGTGAAATCCATCATGATTGGACCTGTTTCAGAATCAGACATCATTAAAAATCTCAGGAAAAAAAATGAATATGTAATGTAATAAAAGAAACTAAGTCTAACCTTGTATTCCAAAGAAGGTTGAATTTGTAGCAGCCATGAGATGAGGAACCCAAATAGTGTAATAAGTATCAGTTGGCATAATAATCCACATCATAATATTTCCAAGAAATATTACAAGAGCTAGCAAGAGGATTGCTGCTCTAACGGCATTGGTCGTGCCAGACGAAGCCATTCTAGCGCGTGCAAGTTTCAACCCGAGCTCAAACTCAAACTCAAACTCGTTTGGATGGAAAGAAAATAAGAAGGCAAAAGGGTTGTGTGTGTGTTATATATAAGCTATAGGTTTGGACAATTTTAATTTTAATTTTAATTTTAATTTTGGTGACTTGAAAAGGTTATGTCAACTTGTAATGGACTAGTGACCACATTATGTCACTTTTTTAATCTTCTTGAATACATATCATTTTTTTAATCCAATTATTTCTATATCTTTATCTTTGTAACAACATAAGTCAAACTTTATTGAATTTTTGACGTCTAATATTTGTATATTGTAGTTTCACCTATCTAGTAACTTTTGATTAAGTTAAAATAAGATACGGATTTTGTACTAAAGCAGAAACTGAATGAGCCCTTTTATCAAAGTCACTAGTTTTCGGGTTTATGTCGTTTTAAATTAGTTTTTACTCGTAAATGTGTCCTAAGTAGTTCGATGTAAACGGCCCGATTAAACCACCACAAAAGTTGGTTGGTATTGATCGCCTCAGAGTTGAGTTTTTCTTTTTTGAGACAATCTTGAGAAATTTTAAACGGGAATAGATGGAAATTATGATTATCCTAGCAAATCAATAATGAAATTAATAATCATTCCATATTGTGCTACAAGCTGAATTTCTTGCTCCTTACAAGAAGTCAGGTATGATAAGGTTTAGTAGTAATTTTACTTCTTCTTTATTTGTCTGAAAAAAGGCATGCATACATTTCAGACAAAAAAATATTCTTCTTCTTTATAATGTTATAATTTGAGATGATTGGGACCAAACTTTTAGATACCGGATTGGAGATTGAACCAACTCAACGTCTCAACCCAGCTAGTTCAAAATTAATTTTGGAGGTCAAACCATCGAGCGATAGTAGCCCTAATTCTAGATTGAACCGGCCGATCAGGTTCAATTTTTTAAATATTGATTGAGACAATTGGATGCAACCTTCCAGAAGCAACTAGAAATCCCATCTTATGATTGCATTGTTCCTAAAATAAAGTATGTGTCATCTAATGAAAATTTTCAGTTTGGTGAAACATTTTAATCTTCAAATTTGATGGGAGTTACATGAATTTTGATAACTAACGCATTCCTGAAGACAGAAACATGTTCTTACCACCTATTTTCACTTGCTAATGTTGATGCTTGCATCAATCAACATCAAATGTTGGTGGGTGGTGGCTTAATCCTTTCTTCAAGAAATCAATGATTTTGTTATTCATGGTTTTATGTTTTTACACAAAAAGATTGAGCAAGTTTGATGATAAGTTGACCAAAAATGAATCAATTAAGAAAATGAATTAGAAAATATGTTTGCCACTTCATTGTCTCAACGCAAGAACTACTACTACACTTGATTAATGCTTTCATACCCACAGTAGAAACAACAAGATTTGAGCAAGGACACCTCACTGTGATGTGGGCTGTCTTTCATGCATTGGATATGCCTCGATTTGCAATTTCAACTTAAAAGACGTTGGTGCTACTTGAAGGCCTCCTTCCTTTTCCTGATGAATTGAATTACAAACACTAATAATTCGAGATGTCGAGTTTGTTGATCTGAATAACAATGAAAACAGTGTTATCGCTAATCGTTACATAGGCGTATTATTTTAAGAAAACACCTTAAACACATAATAATTCATGCCATACTATATTACTAGGTCCTATATTATTTGTTGATCTATAATTTTTAATTATAATTTACTTAACCTGGGTGTGGTGTTGGTTGGCCCACAGACAGTTAGGAATATTGAGTGGGTATGATTACGCAGTGTGCACGTGTCGTACAGTCCAATGACTGGGGTGGGGGCCACCTTCAACGAAACAAATAATACTACTAGTATTATTTTCTTTACCTTAAAAAAAACAAAAATAAATAATACTACTAGTATTGAAGAAAATAAATAATTATTAGAGGCTCGCAGTTCATTTGTGGCGGGTCCAATAATCCAATTAACGAGGCCCGTGATCCAACCACATGGCTCAACCACTGCCGATATGGTGGTATTCCGTCTCTGACGTCACCCCAAATAGTGGAATTCAAAAGTTATTACGACTATAAATTTTTTGTTATTGTTTTCTATATCGATCATTGCATGAATTTTTACCTCAAAAAAGAAATAAATCATTGCATGAATTTTATAGTTTGATTTGCATCTTTTATATTTTGCCGACTATTGTTTATAAATAAGATTTTGTTGTTGTTGTTGTGAAAGTGGTAGAAATGCACATGTTTATATATTCCCAAATTAGAGGCAAAACTTAGAATAGCCAAAACACATAGTAAAACACAAATGTTGGCCACAAGTTTAATTTTCACAAATTATGGCAAACATTTGCCTTTTTGGTCGAAAATACCCATCCTCCCTGTAGATGGAAGTTACTTTTTAGTATTCACTTTTAACTTTTCAGATTTCACTTTTTTTTCAATACTCCAAAACAAATTCTCTCTCTTCTCTCTTCCCGTTTTCTGCTACCTCGCCTTCTCCATCACCGCGCCGTCTCCGCCACCGCTCCGCCTACATCACCGCAACCGCCTATTGTCAACAAATATATTATCCACCACCACACCGTCCCCACCATGGTACGAGCAAGCAAAAAGAAGAAAACCGTTCAAGAGAAAGCGGCGACCACCACCGCGCCAACCGAAACACGAGAAGCAAGCTTACCGCCGGAATCTATGGCGCACGAACCAGAAGAACAAAATCCGACGACCTCGGCGTCGAGATCTGAGGAAGCAGCGGCCACCGAACCGCACAGATCTGGAACGGACGAAGACGCACAACCAAACTACCCGCGAAACGATGATCCTTTTGGTGAATTGTTGGTAAGATTTCATCAATTTTGTAGATCTGAAAAGTAGATCTGGAAAAAAAGTTTTGAATTTTTTGATTTCGCGGGTTTCGTACGATTTATTTTTGAATGTAGATCTGGAATGATTTAGTGGTAAGAAATGTTAAACTTCTTACCTGAATATTGAATTGTTTGGTATGAATATGTTCTTCGTACTTGAGTATCGGTACGAGGTGTCAAATTCCATGATTTGATATATTCGTGCTTGGTTAATGGAACGAACTGTAAATTCTTACATGGTATTTGGTAGTACTTGGTAAGAATTTCACATTTCGTACCATGATTTCGTATTTGGAACGAAATATGAAATTCTTACATGGTGATTAGTAAGAATTTCATAATTCTTACTAATAACTTTAAAACCTGGTACGAAATATGAAATTCTTACCATTATTTAATATATTCGTGCTTGATTAATGGTACGAAGTGGTCATAATTTCTTATTTCGTACCAGCGTAAAATTCCTTGGAGCTTGATTATTGGTACGAAATGTGAAATTCTTACATGGAAATTAGTAACAAATTCATAATTCTTACCAGCGTATCACTTGAAACACAGTACGAACGTGTTCAATTCTTACCATAATTTTATATGTTCGTGCTTGATTTTCAGAGTGCTTCTATGTGCAAGGTTGTGTGGAAATACAAGCGGCTTGCATTAGCCGAACGCCCTCACAAAGTAATGATGGCAGGTTATGAGTCAATGGTTGGTGATATTCGTGTCTGTTTAGAAACATTTGACGCTTCTGCTTTGGAACAGCTCAAGAAATCAGTTCTAGGTTCCTTCATGGACCTAACGGACTACAACACCCGATCTGGGAATCTGGTACACTATATTGTGTGCCGGCAGGTGGAACCAACACCTGAACTTGACCCAACCACACTTTGGTTCAAGGTCAATGAAATGGTTTTACGGTTTTCCCGTGTTGAATTTGCGTTGGTCACTGGACTCAGATTTGGACCAGCAAAGTTCAACCCGTACACCACACACAGTGTCCCACAAAGCTCGGTGTATACAAGACTCTTTGGCAACAACCGTACCACGACAACTGCAGACGTACGCACTGCCTTCATAAATAAGAGGTTTGAAATTGACGGCGTGAGAGTGCGAGCAACTGTAGCAGACTACATCAAGTTGGCTAAGTTGCTACTTGCTTCGAATTACGTCATAGGGTTTGATACTACGAAGAAGAAAATTCCAACATGGTTGTGGGTGTTGCTCGAAGATGATAAAGCTTGGGAGGAATTCCCGTGGGGTAGTATCTCCTACCAAGTATTGTTTGAATCAATCACGAAGGCTGTGACAAGAGATAAGGGGACTAAATCGGGTGTCTTAAGCTACCATGTGAAAGGGAACACACTTGCTCTGCTTGTAAGTCAGTACGCCTGGTACGAAATTTCATAATTTGTACCTTAATTTGAAAATAATTCCGTCATTTTTCAAAATTCAGGCTTGGGTGCATTCTGCTATACCAGCTATCGGGAGGACAATTGGAGGGAAGAAGCCACAAAGAAAAATGCCTCGTTTCTTGAGGTATCGATATGTCAAGGACAACGAATATCCCAATGACAAGGAGATAGGAGAGGTACGTATTACTATTAAATTCCAACATTCGTACCATGCCTACCAGTATACTTAGTACGGAATTCTAATATTCCTACCATACTTATCGGTATACTTGGTACGAAATTCCAAACTTCGTACCATGCCTACCGGTATACTTGGTACGAAATTACAAAATTCGTACCATACCTACCGGCATATGTGGTACGAAATTACTATATTCTTACCACACTTATCGGTATACTTGGTACGAAATTCCAAACTTCGTACCATGCCTACCTGTATACTTGGTACGAAATTCCAAAATTCGTACCATACATACCGGCATATGTGGTACGAAATTACTATATTCTTACCACACTTATCGGTATACTAGGTACGAAATTCCAAACTTCGTACCATGCCTTACGGTATACTTGGTACGAAATTCCAAAATTCGTACCATACTTACCGGCATATGTGGTACGAAATTACTATATTCTTACCACACTTATCGGTATACCTACGTGTACCAGTTTGAAAAAATAAATCTAAACAGATCTATTTTGTAGGATCTTGTCCCCCTGTTGGTACCATACAACCTGGAAATGGCGCAAGCGTACTGGAAATCTCTGGAGCAAGACCCAGAGAAGGAGGCATTTGCATTCCAGTACGATGCAAATGAAAGCAAGAAGAAGAGAACGACGATGCTGCCCCTACTGCTATCAATGCCCCTACTGCTGCTTCTACCAGTGCACCAGAGAGGATGACCCTATTGAAAGAAATAGAGGGTCTACTCCAGCACCACCATAGGCAGCTCGTCATTGAAGTAGGAGACTACGTGCTGAAGAAGCTTCGTGAAGCCGGGCAGGCTTGCAGTGCGAGCGGCCAAGAAGAAGCAAGCAAGAAGAAGAAGAGCAAGCAGAGCAGAAGGCCAGCCAACAGCAGCAAGCAGAATAGCGCCGGAGCAGAGCAAGCAGCAGCAGGAGAAGAGTTTGAGCACGAACAGGTATAAAGCCATGTGTGTGGAGGATAAACAATTTAATTTAAATTATGTATGTGTTGACAATTGAATTCATAAACTATAATGTACGGTTTTGAGTTTTGGCCATTTGATTATGTTACAATTGTGTTCTTTCATTCATATATTGTGGCTATCTACAATTGGTACGAACTATACCATTCCTGACTTCCTGTCGGTGTACTTGGTACGAAATTTTAGTATTCGTACCATTCCTGACGGTATAGTTGGTACGAAATTATAATATTCGTACCATACAAACCGGTTACTTGGTACGAAATTTCAATATTCGTACCATTCATACACGTGTACTTGGTACGAAATTCTATTATTCGTACCATGCATACCGGTATGATTGGTACGAAATTCCAATATTCGTACAATTCCTACCTGTGTATTTGGTACGAAATTTCAATATCAGTACCATTCATAACGGTGTACTTGGTACGAAAATCCAATATTCGTACCATTCATACAGGTGTACTTGGTACGATATTCTATTATTCGTACCATGCATACCGGTATGATTGGTACGAAATTCCAATATTCGTACAATTCCTACCTGTGTATTTGGTACGAAATTTCAATATCAGTACCATTCATAACGGTGTACTTGGTACGAAAATCCAATATTCGTACCATTCCGAAATGTGTGCTTGGTACGAAAATCATTTATACGTACCATTTCATACCATTAAACTTGGTACGAACTTCAAATATTCGTACCATGCCTACTAATGAAATCTCAATACGGGAGTCATAATTGATGCCATTTCCTGTGCAGGCCGATGCACAGGAAATACCGACCGACACACAACTAAATATGATGTATGACTATATCCTTGGATCTGACGACGTAACGCCACTCCAACAACAAGTCGCATCAGAGAGTGCTCCTCCAGTCAGTGTTCCCTTTTTGAATCAAAGGCCGGTGAGAATTAAATTTCCGGCAGCAGCTGTACGGAGTCCATTCCTAGTTGATGATGTGCGAGCTGGACGGGATACATTCGAACGTTTCTTGAGCTCAGAAAAAGGAGTGTGCCCAACTACACCACAAATACCACATTTCTTCGGTTTGCGGGTCCGATTAACACTTGTTTGACTGCTACACACTTCTTCTCCCTGACCAATGTGTACGAATGCAGTACATGTATTATGATAATGACCTCTTTGATGACATCGAGAACATACACGACCATATGTTGTATGGGATCCAGACTGAATCCTCTTTGAACGTGGTCGTCCCGCTTGTCTAGGATTAGAGGGGGTCACTACAACCCTTGAAGCAACATCAGATGGGACGCGCCAATCATGTGGGTCGGGGACTGGCATCACCTCTGCAGCATATGTTTCACGCCACGTCTCAGTCGTATAATAAGCATGAACATATGACAATGGAGATTGTCTCACATAACTGAAAAATGACAAAAATATTATCAAACATATTATCAAACTTCTGCAGTTATAGTAAGAATGGTACGATACGTACGCAAACAGTATACTGGTTATGAATTCTTACGTGTTACTTGATACGAAATATGAAATTCTTACATGGTACGTAGTAAGAAATTCATAATTCTTACCAAATACCATTTCTTTGTGCTTGGTTATTGGTACAAAATATGAAATTCTTACATGGTACATGGTAAGAAATTCATAATTCTTACCAGTGTACCATTTATTTGTGCTTGGTTATTGGTACGAAATATGAAATTCTTACATGGTACGTGGTAAGAAATTCATAATTCTTACCAGCGTACCATATATTAGTGCTTTTGGTACGAAATATGAAATTCTTACATGGTGCGTAGTAAGAAATTCATAATTCTTACCAAATACCATTTGTTTGTACTTGTTTATTGGTACGAAATATGAAATTCTTACATGGTACGTGGTAAGAAATACATAATTCTTACCAGCGTACCATTGCTTTGTGTTTGGTTATTGGTACGAAATATGAAATTCTTACATGGTACGTGGTAAGAAATTCAAAATTCTTACCCACATAATATTGTACGACAAGTACAAAAAATAAAAAATTCATACCTTATTGCTGTAGCGTGCGAACATGGGATCGGGTCCGGTTCAAAACGTGACATGAGCACTTCCTCAAAGCAATATCAACAATAGTACTCTTGTTTTCATAAATTACATTAAACTTTGTATCCGTAATGGGGTCAACCTTCATGGACCGGCCTACCCCGATAACATTCCCCAATCTCTTTGTTGCATAACCCGATAACTCTAGAGTTCTCGCACCAGATCTAGTACGCCGCGTGAAAAACCATTCCTGTATCAGGTTACGAGCATACTCCAAAAGAGAACATATTGGCAATTTCCTAGCCCATTTTAATCGAGAATTCAAGACTTCTACCGCATTGGAAGTCCCAAAACTATATCGCCGTACCGGGCATCTACACTTGGCCCATCTAATAGGGTCAATGCTCATAAGCTTCTCATGTGCCCGAGGTGAGGTCAATTCCAAATTCTGCATATGCTCATCAAACTCCTCTATCCTATAAGCATTTGCAGCAGCCTGGTAAATGTTAATCACACCTTGACCCCACTTCCTAAGGTTGCCCTGAATATGATATGTGCACAACCCATGAGGAGTCCCCGGAAAGGTAGAATTCATGCATTTTTTATGCTAAGGTGCCGATCGAGACACAATCAAGAGATTATCCTGGCATCCAAATGTCCGTCGAACTGACGTAAGAACCAAGTCCAAGATAAATCGTTTTCTTTGTCACCAACCCAAATGCTAAGGAACTATTTGTTCATTAGCATCCTTTGTTGATGCAACAAACATAACGCCTTTGTATTTTCCTTTCAAATGTGTGGCGTCAATCACAATCACGGGCGACATGCACGAAATGCTCTTACACATGCAAGTAAGAGAGAAGTAGCAATACCTGAAAGAACTGTCGGGACATGTCCAATTCCACAATGGAGCTGGATTCAAATGCTCTAGCATGTAAAGGTACTTAAAGCATTCGAAAATCATGAAAAAATATATAATCACATCAAGTACACATTGGTAGGAAAGGTACAAAATAATGTAAATCATACACAAACGAAGTACGAAATATCAAACATTCGTACAACTAGAAAGTACGAAGTACGAATATCAAACATTCGTACTTCGTTTTACAGTCTTACATGATATATGGTAAGAATTACATATTTCTTACACAACGTACCATGCTTTGATTTCTTTATGCTTGGTTATTTGTACGAAGTGTGAAATTCTTACATGGTACTTTGTAAGAATTTCATATTTCTTACCATCTTACCATTCTTTCATTTCTTTGTGCTTGGTTTCTTGGCATTGTGAAATTCTTACATTATACTTGGTAAGAATTTTATATTTCGTACACAGTGTACCAAGTGTACCCAAATTTAAATGTTCTTACGTAAAGATGCAGTGGAGACAAACCTGAAAAGACTTGTCTGGATCGCCATAATTCAAGTTCATCGCGTAATTATACCTAGCCAATGCGGTTGCATATTTTACATTAACACCAAATTCCCTTAATACTTGTCACCCGTATATCTCGCGGCCTAAAGAACAAACCATCTTACGCAAATTTGCGCCTACGTGCGCAAGCTAAAACCTTCGAAGACACCTTTGGACGCGATTGATATCTCAAACTGCCTCACAAGTGTGAGCACTCAATTCATATATTCTCCATGCATTACCAAAAGATCTCGCTCGCAAGATAAAATCGCATCCGTCCGAACTTGCAAACAACCCGATATCCGTCCGAATTTGAACGCACCGTTACAAACTCCACACGATTTTTCGAGATGGTATACACCAAGAAAGTGGTCATTTTCTCCTTACTATAGAACATGGCACCACTAACAACTTCACCAAAGAATGTGCTCGTACGGTATAACCAAATCTTCACATGCAACGGAAGCTTGGTATGTTGCACCCGAATCACCGACCGGGTTTTCTACGATAGTTTGTCCGTAATTTCCAACGCGGGCACAGCTGACCTATCTATACCGTAAAAGTCACCACAATCATCACCCTCATCATCGGAACTGTTATCATACATGTAGTCACGATCAAAAATAAATTCCGAGTCATTGTCATCATAATTCTCACCGCATTTTGCAAATTCCGAGCACCCAACGGATTCGTCCGTGTGAAGATTCGTTACTTCTACGTGAAATGACACATATATAGTAGGCAATTCCAACAAACCCATCAAACAAGACCACTCGAAATCATCTCGTTATCTTCATTCTCATAGTTTCACCCGTTAGGACCACTAACGCGTCTATATCAAAAATATACAATCTCTTATTCTTCTTCAATCGCACTTCAAGCTTCTTCAACAAATCTTCAAATGTTATACCACTAGGAGGTACGGGGATATACTCCTTCCTCCCACCCTCGTATGTATTGTTATTCCAATCTCCTCCATGGCAAACAATTAATGAAGCTTACACCGGCTGCATTAAATAAGTAAGTGGATAGTCAGTACACATGGTACGAAAAATCAAAATTCGTACCTATAATGAATCTAACGAATGGTACGAATTATATTTATTTCGTAACCAACGTCTTCACACCTCGGTACGAATTTAATATAAATTCGTATCGCATGTGGCATCGTATTGCACGAAATACATGCAATTCGTAACAAGAGTGTCAACGTCCGGTACGATCCTTACATATTCGTACCGTGTACCATATTAGAGTGTGGCATGCAGATTAGAATCCATTTGGTGCGAATGGTACGAATTAAATTTATTTCGTAACTGCGTCTCACACCTCGGTACATTTTAATTTAATATAAATTCGTACCGCACGTGGCACTCGTATTGCACGAAATACATGTAATTCGTAACAACAATGTCAACGTCTAGGTACGATCCTTACATATTCATACCATGTACCATATCGAGTGTGGCATGCAAGCTTTGGAATCTAGCGAATGGTACGAATTACATTTATTTCAGAATAACAGCAGTAACACCCTCGGTACGAATTTAATATAAATTCGTACCCCATGTTGCATCGATTGCACGAAATCCTTCCAATTCGTAACAAGCGTATCATCTTCTGCAGGTACGATCCTTACATATTCGTACCGTGTACCATATCAGAGTGTGCCATGCTGTTTAGAATCTAGCGAATGGTACGAATTACATTTATTTCGTAACTAACGCAGTCATACCTCGGTATGAATTTAATATAAATTCGTACCGCATGTACCATCGCATTGCACGAAATACATGCAATTCGTACAACAAAGAATGCCAACGAACTCGTAAATTCGACGAACTGTAAATTCATGAGAGAAAGCCGAGATATAAATGTATAATTACCTCCATACAATTACAAATAATTAAGGTATAGCGTGGGCAAAAATTTCGCAGGATTCGCCGCCGTATCGCCGCCGCATCGAGAAAATTGATCCGCCGCCGCGCCGTGAATTAAACCACCGCGAGATCGAGAAACCACCGCGGAAAAACCACCGCCGTATCGCCGCCGCGCAGACGAGAAAATATACCTCCACAGATCTATAAATACGCCGCCGTGTCGTCGTTAATTAATGCACCGCCGCCGCCAACCAACTGAGAAGAAAAAAAACGAGAAAGATGAGCTTGAGCTGTGGGAAAAAAAACGAGAAAGATAAATATGAGGAGAAACCGTCCAAAATAGAGAGGAGAGATTACGTGAGAGCTGTGGGAGAGAGAGAAAAAGTAGGTGGGTAAAGTAAAAAGTAAGGGTATTTTCGACCAAAAAGGCAAATGTTTGCCATAATTTGTGAAAATTAAATTTGTGGCCAACTTTTGTGTTTTACTATCTTATTTGGCTAAAAAGGTGTATTTTCTCCCCAAATTATCTCGCATAACACGTATTTCCACTATCAAAATAAGAAACTTTCATAAATAAACAAAATAGTCATTAGAAAAATAAAGGGAGGAAAATTAAAATAACCATTTTGAAAAAGCAAAAATAATTTTTAATCATTAATCTTTAAAAAATAAATGTTAACCAAACTTTTTATATCTTTACTATCTTGCCCTTATACATGAAAGTATACATGACATGTATATATGACATGTATACATGACATACACTAACACATACACGAATACATACATACATGATAGTCAAATATTTTTCCGGCGAAAAATATATTCAAAAAAATTCCGGCGACTTTTTCCTGCAGTTTTTTTTCGGCGAAACACATATGCAGAAGGAAAAACACACACACACATACATGTATTTGTGTATGTCATGTATGAATTCATGTATGGATTCAGTTACACACACACTTACATGTATTCGTGTATGTCGTGTATGGATTCATGTATAGAGTTATGTATAGAGGGGCAAAATTGGAAGAGTGGACATTATTTATCTTTTAAAGATTAGTGGTTAGAATTTGTTTTTGTTTTTTCAAATTGGTTACTTTTGCACATTGTTTCAAAAATAAATGGATGTATACTTTTTATTTGTTTTGAGATATAAAATATACTATCATATTATAATTTGATCCAATGATAAAGTAAGGCAACATAAACTGGGCCTGATGCTCGTCCCAAGTATTATTGGATTCAGCAAGCCCATATCTCCTAAACCGTTCAAAGGCCCCAAAACCTAATCAAAGACGCAATTTTCATAATCACTAGTCTCCCCACATACTTCACTTGTATTGCATATTTGCATGCATTCTCTAGAAAGCGCATTCTTGGTGAGAGTTGTGTTTTCTAGTTCGAAATTTTGAAAAGACAACTTTGTTGCAATTCGGTTTGGTTATGGAAGCTTTAGCACAACGATACCCACAAAATACCAGATAATTTAATAATTTTATAAGAGTAAAAATTTGAAGCCCCCTTGGCTCCTCCTCGGTCTGCCAATGCTAAGAGGTTACCAAAGACTAACATCAACAGCAATAATAACACTAAATATTTCTATTTCTCTGCATCGTTTTTGGGATGAAACCAAACAAAAGCAAGAACACTATTTTTCATACAGAGATGCATAACTCATAGAACTCATAGCACAAACTTTCTGTTAAAGCAATTTCTTTTGCACTACATTCATCTCTGTAGATAAATGTTTGACAATTTCCACAAGATGCTCTAGATAATGCCAGTGCAAGGTACAGAATCCAGAATCATGCTTGTGCAGTCACATACACAAGGTTTTAATCTGTGAGAGAAAATGAATTCCCAAGACACGAAGATGATAAATGTGCATCAGTAATAACTTTGCATTCAACACTTGATGACATGAAGAATTAATGTGAAACGAATAGTCACAGAATAGCATATACATATATGACAAGAAAACAAGATGTTTTAAGGTGGGGTTATAAATTAAAATTTGCACCTATTAGAACTACAAATCGTGTATATACTAACAACATAAGGCGACGACGACGACAACAACAACAACACCTCAAACTTGCACAGATTCTTCGAAGATTGAAATAATTATTCCCCAAATATCTCAAACACAGCAAGATTAGTTGATTGATGACAATTGATTGCCACCCTTCAAATTAGATTCAGAAACATCAACGGGCAACCGAGACCATCCCAGAGAAGTATTCCTTCTCCTCTGCAGAAGCACTGTTGCAGATAGCAACAAGAATATTGCAGCTATCAATGGAAGCACAACACTAGTATGACCTTTCCTCCAGCTTCTCCACACAAAATCCGCGCAGAACTCTCCATCAAAGCTTCCCATTGTGTTATTCAGCTTCCATATCTCAATCCCGTTGAGAATGGCATCAACTGCTCGCGGCAAGCTCATGTTTGATGGCCCCACGCTCAAGGCCAAGTTCCCTGAGCTCTCCCCATCCACCATAAAATCAGCATAAAACGGAGAAGCCAAGCGCGAATTGGTGATATCCGACAAATCCAAATTCTCGTATGCTAAGTTCCCATTCACATACACATTGAAATACAGCATGTTCGTAGATATACTAGCTATATCACAAAAATGCATACGCACCATATACCTATAACCCTTCTCAACTTCAAACGACCATGTCAGGTTCGTGTTTGGAATCGAATTATCATTGCTCTTAATCACCCTCGCCGTATTGTAGACATTATCCGGCCCGACTTCCCGGCTCGCCCCGCCCAATTGATACTTGATTCTGCCCCCAAAATGAACAGTTTCGGAACCCTCATTCGAATTCAAGAAGCTATCATCTGTTACCCAAGTCCTCCACAGAGAATCATTAAACGGCGTCACTTTGAATCCTCCAACATTCACTCTATGCACAGTCTCGAAGCCATTTCTCAACAATCCGAAAATCCTCTCATTCTTCTCAACATCGACCAGCTGCGCCACGTCAGCGATTAGGTCGCGCGGCGCGGTGATCACTTCTACGGCGTTCACGAACGCAAATCTAGATTTCTCGGAGGGCAGAAACGTAATTTTCAGCTCCCCGGAGTCGACAGGAATCACGAATTCCTTAATTATGGGGGAATTAAAGGTGTTCGAGAGGCGAAAGTTTCGTAGCAGCAAAAATCCGTTCGCGACGACATGAAATTCAGCTTCGTACAGATTATTACGATTATTCCGGAGAGGGAAGAAATGGAGGCGTACCAGATGATGAATTCCGCGATCTCTGATGGGGAACACGTAGTGCTCGGGGTGGCAGAAGGCTCTAGCGGTGTGGTAGAGCGGCGAAGAGGAGGCAGGCGGCGGATCTGAGCTCTCGAGCTGAATCGTCCGAGTCGACGCGAGGAAGCGCGAGTCGTCGCCTACGAAGACTCGGTGGTCGGCGTCCAGAGTCTCTGCGGCGCTCGAGCCACAGTTGATGAGGTAGTGGTCGGCTGGAGAGAAGGCAGACGCGACGGCGATGAAAGAGAGGATGAGGAGAGAGATGATTTTGGTGTTCGCCATTGGAGCGAGCTTCGATTTTAGAATTTGTGTATTTAGACTGTTCAGCCGGATTATCATTAGTGGTGGGTTAACATAACATAACAGAAGCGCGTGGGCCCACAGGAGAGAATACAATTATACAATAGTATCGTTTTTGAATTAGACGACGACTTTTTGCTATTTCCTTATTCACAGCCAAGCGTTTGCTAGGAAGTCGTGTGCCGGTCATAGAGATAAATTTACGTTTTCTTTTCTTTTTCTGGCGACGAGGAGAAATTGTTGTCGTTTTATTAGTTATTGAATCTCGTTGATATATATGCAACACTCCAATAAATTTAGTGTGTTGAGCTTGATTTTAAAAGTGGTACTTAAGTTTTGCATTCGTGAGTTTTTCAATAACGAACTTGCTCATTTAATTAGTAGAGTCACTTAACATTAAATTGTATTGTAAAATATAATTATATCGAGACCACGTACACTTTTTATGCTAATTTGTCGTTACACTCTTGAATAGTGGATGCGGACAAACTTGTGCTATTTGCTTATTTGATGTAATTTGCAGATAATTGTATAATAATCGGAAGTTAAATTATAATTTTGGACTCCAAGTATTTGGATGGTTTCATTTATAGACTATACTTTAGGTACCGATAAAATAGATTTGATAAGTATAATTTTGTTCAAATATAGAACAAACTCAGTTCTTCGGTGCCGATGTGTTGAATTGACGGTCGAAAAATCGAATGTGTTATTAGCACGTATTAAAGAAAATGATCTGAAAAAAATAGAAAACAACACCAATTTTTCTTTGAATTATTAAGTGAAGGAAATGGCGTTATTTTCTTACCCATTTTAATTAATTTCTTACACATTTTTTTTCTTTACTACGCGCTTATAAAATATTTAATTTTTGGTAGAAGTAGTAAATACACCCTTAACATATACCCCTTTAATCCTTTATCATACTTATCTTCCTATTTTTTTATTAGGAAATTATCAAGACTTAACGCGCCATAAATAAATAGTGCAAAAACCCACTCGCCTCTAACGGATGATTAACATTTAACACCGTTAACAATTTTTAATTTTTTCAATTTTTATTTTTTTTATTTTCTATAATTTGACTAACAACACCATTAATTTTCTATTTTCTTATTGTATTCTTATTTTTTAATTTTCTATTTTCTTATTAGGTCCCTCGCCTCTAACAGATTACGTTAATAATTTTTTATTTTTTTTTATTTTCTACTTTTATTATTGGTGTTTTCTCAAGAGATATATATAGTTTGAGTGAAGTTGAGTGGGACCCAATAAGAAAATGAAAAATTGTAAACAATAATCCGTTAGAGGCGAGAGATCCAATAAGAAAATAGAAAATTAAAAAGATGGAAAATTAAGAAAATAGAAAAATAAAAAATAAGAATACAATAAGCAAATATGTTGGGGAAATTAATAGAGTTTTGATTTGATACCAAAACCCAGCTGATCCCAACCGAGTAGATGATTGCTCAAACCCAAGTGTTTTTACAGCTCACCTGTTTGAGCTTATAGAGTTTCTAAGTTTACAGGTAGAATCGCTGAAGACAGCAGAAGACATAACAGAAGACACAGCTAAGCAGACACAACTGAGGAATTCAGCAGAGCAGACCAAGCAGAGTCAAAGACCCAGCTCGGTGACGGAAACCCAGCTCAGTGTCGAAGACCCAGCTCGGTGTAAAAGACCCTGCTTAGTATCGATGACACAACTCAGGTCTAAGACACAGCTCAGGTTAATGACACAGCTCAGGTTGAAGACACAACTCAGGTTGAAGACACAGCTCAGGTTGATGATACAGCTCAGGTCTAAGACAACTCAGAGTCGAGATGTAGCAGAGTCGAAAATGCTGAAGACAGTAGAGACGCTTAGCAGCTCGAAGACGAATACCTTCTCCAAGACAAGATCCCGATGTCAGA
Organism: Agastache rugosa; assembly: GCA_031470985.1. Classification (NCBI taxonomy): domain Eukaryota; kingdom Viridiplantae; phylum Streptophyta; class Magnoliopsida; order Lamiales; family Lamiaceae; genus Agastache; species Agastache rugosa. The sequence continues at coordinate 34,185,037 of CM062602.1, forward strand.
AGTTCTTATCTGACGCGGTCAAATCAGAGAAGAAATAGCTTCTGCAGATGCAGACCTACTTCGTAGGCTAAAGGTCAGAAGTTAATAAGAGTAGGTAAGATTCAAACGGCTCTCTTCCAACGGCTAGTCTGAATCTCCACCTATATATATCTCCTCCACCATTGAAGAAAGAGGTTGGTGAGACGACCGAAGAAATAAAAAATGATGGTCCATGAGCTGGGTATTTGGTGTAGGGGGGGTGAATACACCAAATAGATTTTTAGAAACTTTTTCAAGTTAAATCACAGAGTTGGTGAGCTCAGTTATCGATCCAGCTGGGGAGGGTCAGCTGGGTAAATAACTCAGCTGGAGGTGCGGAAAGTGGTGGTTTGAAAACTTAGCTCGGTTACTTAGAAAAACTCAGTTTGAAAATATTAACTTAGCGTTTTCAACTTAGTCAGGTTGTGCAACTTTTAGAGAGACACAGCTGTCTTTGGAGAGCAGCTGTGTGTGCAGTTTTGAACAAATATGCAATGATATGAAGGAGTTAGTACACAGCTGAATATAAAGCGAAAGGAAAGAGAGAGAGTAAGAAACACGCGAGTTTTTACGTTGTTCGGAGTAACACCTCCTACGTCCACGATCAGGTTCACTGGTAATCCACTACCACTTGGTTTCCAAGTACCAAGCAACTTCACAACTCTAACCCGAGCTGTGTTCCAACAGTTTGCGGGCACTGTCAAGCCTACACCTTCGGCCCGGCATCGAAGAACCTATCCACTCGAATTACGCACTTCGAGCAAGCGTACCTTTACCTAACTTTTCTGGGTTTGGGTTTGGGTATGGGTTCCAACTATGAACGAGTTCTTACAATTAAGAACTTTAGAGTATGATGAACTCGTTCGAAATCTAGGCTAAAGTTATACAATGAATTTGGCCTAGGGAACAAACGAAAAACTAAGCAGTTTCTTAACTAGAAACACTTTAAGATAAAGTGTTCTTTGATCTATCTAGAACTGCTTGAGAGCTTTGGAAAGAATGAAGATTTCAGATAATGAAAGCTTGTAGAGAGTTTTTCGTATCTGATCCTGAGGTTGAAGACGGGTTTATATAGGTAGAGATTCAAGACTAGCCGTTGGAGGAGCCGTTTGAATCTTACCTACTCATCTTAAATGCAAGATCTGCCGTTGAGCGTATCTGCACCTGTCTTCATTTGAGTCACATCCTAGGTTCTGAAGTCTAGGATGCTGACTTGGCAATCCCTCATTGGTCGAGGTAGGTTGACTTCCTCTGATTCCGGGATCTTCTGCCTTTAGTGCTGGTTTTTGAAATTCAGAGTTGGACTGTCTTGAAGTGGAGTCTTCAGAGATAGTTCATTTGTTCTGTACAGCTGGACCAACTGTGTTTTGAACTCAGCTCGAATTCTCTTCAGATTGATCAGGCTCTGCTGGATCACTCAGCTGAAGGTTGACGCCTGCTGTCTTTTGCTAGCTTACTCCAGCTGTAAACACAGCTGGGTCGACTACTGTCTTACGCTGGCGACTCAGTACAAACACTGGTTGATCTTGTCTTCCGCTTCCTTAACCTGTAAGCCTAGAAAATCTAAAGCTCAAACAGGCGAGCTGGAAAACACTATTTAGGTTGACGCGATCATCTATTCAGTTGGAGAATCAGTTGGGTTTTGGTATCAAATCGAAACCTTATAATTTTCCCAACAAAAAAGTAAATAGAAAAATGAACAACAATCTTCAAAGCTAAATCTTTCAAAAACACACAGCCAGTCAACTGTGTTCTTAGTTGTTCACATATTCAGTCATAGGCAGATTAGATCAGAATAGAAATATCTTAAGCCTAGTTTGAACGAGTTCATCACACTCCTTGTTCTTCATTGTAAGAACTCGTTCATAGTTGAAAAATCCATACCCAAACCCAAACCCAGAAAAGGTTAGGTTAAGATACGCCTGCTCGAAGCGTGTAATTTGAGTGGTTAGGTTTTTACAGTACCCGGAAACTGTATGTCATGTTCTTTAGTACCCGTAAACTGAAGAGGCTTCAGCTGTGTCTGTAAACAGTTGGTTATGTTTTGATACAGTACGTGGAAACCTGTATCCAGCTCGAGGAACTGAGCTGCAACGCTTGCTGACTGCGCGTAAAGTCAGTGGTATCCTTAGTGGATTACCAGATGGTTTTCTGGTCGTGAACGTAGGAGGTGTTATTCCCGAACCACGTTAAATTGCTTTGTTCTTTACTGCTTTATTTATGCGTTCAGCTAACCTTTCATAAGCACATTTCAAGTTGCATAATCTGACTAAGAGAAAAGAGAAACAAAGCTTTGCAATATATTTGAAACAACAGACGGACTTTCCAAAACCCGTCAATTTCCGCACACACACACACATCCAGTTGTGTTGATCAAGCTGTCTTTCATCTGGATCGAACACAGCCCAAATTTCACTCAAAAGAGTTTTAATTGGAAAAGTTTTTAAACCTTGGTGTATTCACCCCCCTCTACACCAAGGTATCCGTCTTGGGACCAACAATTGGTATCAGAGCAGTGGTTCAAAAGATCAATGTATCTGTGTCAAGTCAGCCTTTTTGCTGATAGTGGTCACCTGAACAGATCCTTAAATTTCAAAATATTTTTAAAATTATTATATTGCATACTGTTGTGGAATCTTCCTAGTGCAGGATCTCCCAACGTATGAGTCGATGATCATCAGATCTAAAAGTTCAGACTCAAAAGTTTTCTGAGCGAGCATCACGACATGATGTGGGATGACATTTCAGACGAATCCATCATCATCATAAAATCAGAAAGACAAACGGAAGAATGAATGATCAGGAGCTTGAAGATGAGAAACCACTGCTGATCAAGAAGCTGGAGATGGCCAAAGCTGAATCAGATCAAAGAATGGCTCAAGCCAATGCAAACACAGCTAGAACCAAACCAAACATGTACCAAAGAGATCGTACATAATCAAGCCAGCTCTCCAAGCTCAGTCCTATCAAAGAAGAGAACTGCTCGGCAACTCCAAGCCCAAGAAAAGCAGCAACTCCCAGCTGATCACAAAGTTCAAAGGCAGCAGATAAATCCAGCTGACTGGAATCAAAATCAAAGACAATGTCATTCAGCACAGACATCAAGGTCAACTAAAGGACGGAGAAGGATCTCAGCTAGTTATAAAGCTGAAAATCAATCGAGCTTCACATCAAGATTCCAGCAGACGGGATATCAAGCTAGATATCAAGCTGACAGAATCCAGCTAGGAAATGGACCTCATCAAAGAAAATGGAGTTCAATCAGTCAACAAGGTCCAAAGAAGAAATGACCCCTTCAAGAACCAACCAGAAGTATCACTCACAAAAGATGACAAATCTGGGTTATCAATGGAACCCTAAACAACAAAGTCGGATCCAATCACAATTGGGTGTCAAAGGAGTGATAACAGGTCAAAGAGGGACATGTGCTTTTGAGGAATCATCAAGCATGATGTGAAAGAAAGACAGCTGGAAATCGAAGATTCTACGCCGCAAAGCAGCAGTAAACTCAGCTGATCATAGAACAACTGACTGTCTTCTCAAGATCAGAGATCAAGTTGACAGATGAACGTAGTTGTTGAGAAAATCACTGGCTCAAGTGAAGTAGGAAGCGGCTGAGAAAAGACAGCCACCTAATATCAAATTCAGGGGGAACTCCACCAAGCTGGAAATCGTCACAGCTGTGATATCAGCTGAAGGCAAAGACAATCCAACAGAATATTCAAGTAGAGAATCAACAAGAGAAATCCAGCTAAACTATCAAATATCATCCTCTGGATATCAAACAAAGCCGAATCAAGCGTGGATTACAGAATCCAGAAGAAAGATCATCCAGCTGAGGAGGAACAAACTCAGCTGGATCCCAAGTTCAGATTCAGAAGGATTACCCAGCTGAGGGGGAATCAAGCTACACTACGTCAGTCACAGAGCTCAAGGGAACTCATCTGAAGGAAAATCAAGCTATTTTCCAGATACTCAGCTGAGGGGAAAACTCGGTCAAGCAAAGGAAAAGACCACCGTAGTATCAGCTGACTTCTATATCCAAGCTGACCAGTTTGCGTCTCATGCATTTAATAATATGAGGAATATGCTATTTAAGTCCAATTATTTTGAATTCCTATTTTAAGAGGACATATGTTCCTTAGTTAAATTGCTTGATAAGTTTTCTTTCCCATCGCATTAAATGTAAAATCTAAAATGTACTGTAGCACGGTAGGATCGAGACAGAACGTAAAAACGTTTAAACTGCCTCACGCGTGGTTGCAATTCACTCATCGTAAGCACGTCAGCAAAATGTGATGAGTGAATCTCTCCTAGTCGTTGATCAGAATATCAGCTGTTTTAATCTCAACCGTTGATCCGGTATGGCAGTTGATATATGTGGAAAAGATACGCAAAATTCTTTCATCTTTATCTCTATGAAATTCAAATCTTCAAAATCTCTATCTATTTTCTACAAGTTATTCGCACGATCAAAATCAATAGATTGCAGAAATGACACCCAAGAAATCAACCGCAGGGATGAATCAGTTTGAAGCTCTTATGACAAAGCTATCTTTTGAAAGCGTTTTGTCCACCGCCAATCTCCAGATTTTAGAACTCAGAGAGATGGTGGATCTAGTTGCAGACTCCGGTCTCTTGCTATGGGCAACCTCCATGCCCAAGCTTATGCTGATGAGAGATGCTGCACTCTTCTATCTGAACATCATCGACGAAGATGGTTTCTACTCATCTTCATTCGATGTGATCGTCAAGGGCACTGATGGAAAGTATGATTCAGCAACCATTAACATCAAACTCAACAGAATGCTGCGAAAAGTATTCAATCTACCCAACAAAGGAGAATTCATTCCAGACGATTACAGCCGTGAGGAAGTGGATGAATTTCTCAGTCAAGAGATGCTTATTTATCCAGAATAGTATAGAGCGAGCATGTCAAAGTTAATTCTCAAGCCAAAATACGAGTCGCCTGGATATTATGCGAAGTGCATTACGGGATAATGGGATCTCAAGGAGAGATCGGTATTCCAAAGCTCAAACCAATGATTGCCATGATCAAAGGCACAAATGTCAACTGGTTTGACTTGCTTACTCAACCGGCGGGTCACAGTCGAGAGAAGATCAAGTTCGACTCCACTGTGACGACGTATTCAACCTCAGAGCCCCTGTACCTATGCTCTAAGATTTCGTTCTTAATAGAGCAAGCTATAAAAGGGTGTTGGTCCCAAGATGGATACCTTGGTGTAGAGGGGGGGTGAATACACCAAGATTTAAAAACTTTTCCAAGTTAAAACTCCTTTCGTAAATTGTTGTATTCGATCCACTTGGATGACGGCTTGATCGACATAAATGGCTGTGTGTGTGTGCGGAATGCGTGGATTTGGAAAGTCCGTCACATTTGCTTCAAATTATATTGCAAAGTTCTCCCGTTTCACTTTTCGGCTAGTCGGTTTATGCGGCTTGAAATAATGCTCATGAGGGTTAGCAAAATGCATAAAATGTATCAACGGTAAAGAACAAAGCAATTTTAACGTAGTTCGGAGTAACACCTCCTACGTCCACGACCGGGTTCACTTGGTATCTACTACCACTTGGTTTCCAAGTACCAAGCAACTTCACAACTCTAACCCGAGTTGTGTTCCAACAGTTTGCGGGCACTGTCAAGCCTACACCTTCGCTTTCCGGGTCAAAGAACCTATCCACTCGAATTTACACGCTTCGAGCAAGTCGTACCTTTACCTAACCTTTCCGGGCTTGGGTTTGGGTACGGGTTTTCCAACCGTGAACGAGTTCTTACAATGAAGAACAAGCGAGTATGACGAACTCGTTCAATCTAGGTTTAAGATGTTTATATTCGATATATTACGCCTAAGACTCGAATGTGTGAACAACTAAGAACACATCCACTGGCCGGGTGTTCTTGAAAGATATGGCTTTGAAGATTGTTGTTCATTTTTCCTCGTTTTGCTTTCTTTTTTATTGCTTCGCCGTCTATTTCAATTCACCAGTCATCTTTCTTCAAATGGAGGAGGAGAGATATATATAGGTGGAGATCCAAACTCAGCCGTTGCGAAGAGAGCCGTGTCGCTGAATCTTACCTACTCTTGTTGACTTTTCGGCCTTATCACCTACGAAGTAGATCCGCATCTGCGATAGGCTAGTTCTTCTCTTGTCGTACAAGCGCATCTTTTCGACATTGGGGATCTTGTCTTGGAGAAGGCTCTTCGTCTTCGCCTAAGCTGTCTCTGCCGTGTCTTCGGCATTTTGGACTCTACATTGTGTCTTGACTTCCGAGATGTGTCTTAGACCGTCGTATCATCAACTCCGAGCCGTGTCTTCAACCCGAGCCGCTGCCACCGACCCGAGTTTGTGTTTTAGACTCTGAGCCGTGTCATCGACACTTTTGCTCAGGTCTTTTACACCTTCAGCCGGGTCTTCGACAACCGAGACGAGCTTTCCGTCCACCGAGCCGGGTCTTGATACCTTGCGCATCTTTGACTCTGCTTGGTCTTGCTCTGCGAGTCCGGCTTCTCCGTGAGTTGCTTAAGCCGTTGCTTAGGCTGTGGTCTTCCTGGCTGTCTCTCATCTGTCTTCTCGAGGCCGATTCTACCTATAAACTAAGAAACTCTATAAGCGGTCCTAAACAGAGTGAGCCGATTAAAACACTTTACAGGTAACTTGTGCAATCATCTACTCGGTTGGGATCAAATGGTTTTGGTATCCAATCAAAACTCTATTAATTTTCCTGCAACAAAGCGGCACACAACAAGTGGGCTGCATCATCAGAGACCGTTTCCAGAATGAAGATTCTCTTCCCAGGAGAATTAATCAAATCAATGATCTCATAAGAAAACAACATGCTGTGAGAAAAGGCAAGAAACAGCTAGAATAAACAGAACCAGAAGTTCCAGCGGAGAAGAAACAGAGGAAAAGGAAGACAGCTGACCCCAAAACATCTGGAGGCCCAGTAGGAAAGAAGAAGGTTAAAACAACCGGCTGCTCCACCGGACTCGTAGAATTTTCAGGAGGCTACTCAGCAAATACAATCTCACCACAAGCCTAGTCAAGCAATGGTGATTCTCTCCCCATATGCCGATTTATCGCCTTCAATCAATTCGGATCAAACATCCCGGCCGATATGGGATTGAATGATGGATCGTGATCTCGCCATTCAAAGGACGCAGCTTGATAATCCAACGAGTCATACACCTCTTCCACATTTCCCTGCGACCCTGTGTTATCGCACAAGCTACTTGGCCATGGATTCCCGCGTTCACATCCAAATCAACTGTCCCAAAATTTTACCGCCTTCCATGTACTACCTGTACCCAAACAACATTCTCTCTTCCACCCACTCTCCAACCAAAAGAGCTATCTCTTGTAAAAGAGTATGAAGATATTCAACCCGTCGAAGCTTGCCTTATTGTACGTTCACCAGTGACACCCAAGTTGAACCTTTCTTAATAGACACTAATCCCGGCTCACCACCCAAAACATGCCTATATCACCCAAGAAAGCTTCTCTAATCTCCCACGCAATGGTTAGGCCGATGCTTTCTTCACGGTGTGAACTCCAATTGAGTCCAAATCCTCAAATCTCCTCGTAATCGAGAGGAATGATTCCACTGTCCTTCCATCACTCAACTCTCTATCGTGCTCGGCCTTCAATGGAAGCGAGTATGTACGAGGACTTACACATAGCGAGAGATCAAGAGTATTCTAACTCGGTATCCCAGTGCGGCGCACCTCGCCCATTGCTGGTCCTCAAGTTAAAGCTTGGAGATCCTCAAGCTTACTACGATTGCCACCAAGATGGCAACTTGGTACCGTAACGAGCAATGATAGAGACCTTCTTCTACGAGAAGTTTCGAAGATAGATTGAAGCAGACGCCGGCACACTTTTGGGCTTCTTGGAAGCACTGGAGTGATGCATACTTACACTCGGGATGAGCTCATTAGGCTGTAAGTATCATCTAGAAGTCTCTCAAAGCGGTATCCCAATGACCGCGCCCCGTATCGGTCCGTGCGGGAGATAACCAACAAGCTTCTTCTTACGGCTAGGCGGAATCTGGGAGACAACTCGGAGTCGGGTAATTCCAAAGAAAGTCTCGGCGAGAGATTACCAAGGAAGGCATGTACTCGAAAACACACTGTTGAGGTAATGATCAACGCGAAGAACTAGGGGCCGATGCGGTAGTTGAACCGGAAGAGGAAGCGGCCCCACCAAGTCCGAATTGCCAATGACACTCGACCGCGGCGGGTCGAGCTTTGAGGCAAACAAACCCGCCTTCATGCGCGAATCCGAAACCCAAACGGAGCCCGACTCGAATTTTCTCCGAGCTTCTTCAAAAGAAAATCCGGGATTACGTAGAAAGGGTTTTTTCTAATGGAAAGCGTGAAAAATTAAAATTTGACGACCTTATAACTTCGGTGTACGACTATTGAAATGCGAGCGAA